>JACMIJ010001466.1:0-12348 GCA_014805365.1 Koerneria luziae
GATGACGATCTAACATGGACCTCCCTGGATTCGGATTGGAGTTGCCATTATGAGTGTCAGCCACGTTGTTGGTGAGTAATTTAAAACTGTCCTGTTTTTCGTTTGAATTTTGGGGTTTTCTGGTGCATTTGTCATGATCAATTTTGCCACTTTCTTTGTCAGCATAAGGCAGCTGCTTTTGTAATAAACAGGAAGGGCTGCAAAAACCTTGGAATACAAAGCAGCACGAAGTATTTTTGTCTAATGCAACAATTTTTTGTACTTTCTTGGCTTTGAAGATGAATGTTTGTTCCCTATCGTTTTATAAGGCTATTCCTGGCGATGAATGCTTATTCACAGCTTATTCTCCGTTTTAAATCTTTATTTGCAGTTTATTCGTGGAAATGAATATTTATGTTTGCAGCTCGATGCAACTTCACAGCACCGCCGGATTTGGTGACACAAGCACAGAAGCGACGGATTCCCTTCACGTTTCTTCAGTTGATCGCCGGTGACAATATCCGACTGCTGTCCGAAGAACGAGGTATGTCATAGGTAACTTGTTAATCATTGACAGTAACTGATAAAAGTCCTTGTTCTATTTAAGAAATTGTGTTTCATGCTAAATTTTCCACGTTAAGCTAGTGAAACAAAAATAGCTTTTGTTTTTTTGTTTTCTTGACGCTTCACTTTCGATTCCTTTGTGCTAAGTAATTCTTCTTCACATTTGTTACGAAAAACGGTTTCTCCTAGTGTTGTAAGTCATTTTTTCTGAAATTGAAGGTGGATATGAATTCTTTGTAAGTGAAAACCAGTTCATCGGGTGCTTCCAGGATGGGGCTACGGCTATCACGAAGGCAAGCAGTCCGAGCCGGGTCTGTTCCCGATCAAGGCGATCTTCTACAAGCGCGACTACAACAGTAAGCACAAGGAACGGGAGTCGCTGGTTCGGGAGATCGAAGATACGCTCGAGGCATGGTGGCCGCGTATCAAGGTTTGATATCACTACAAGTATTTCCTAAAGTTTTTACTTCCTTTTTTCGCATTATAGTTTCCTGTTTTGTTCCTAACGTTATGCAAATCTTAGTTGCATAACTTCTGCATTACACAATGTGCAGTAATTAAGAACATGATTGTAAATAGCCAGAATAATCTAATACTCAATTCGACTTACTCCATGGCATTTTTCCCTGTATAGTAAGAATGAATGTCCAAAAAATGCACGATTCGTTTGATGAAACTTCCAATATTCCCAAACTGTTCCTGACAGTTCAGGAAACGCAAACAAGAAGACTCTCTGATTATGGATATAACTTTTGCGCTGTACATAGTTATTTGGGTGCAACATATTTTATATATGCTAACAAAAGAGTTTCCCCCTTTAGTTGACACTCTTGACGGAGGCGACCGTTCACTATCTGGACGACATCCTCGGCATCATGGACGAACTGCTGACGGCGAAGGAGAAGCTGGACAAGTGGACGGAAATCGCCCAGTCCTCGGACACCCGTCCGTACTTCACCGTGCAATTCTCCCGACTGCAGCAGAAAATCGCCGATCTCGTTGATCGTGGAAACAGGTTGGAACTGTTGTTTGGAACACTTTTTAAACTGTACCTCGCTTTTTTCGTCATGTTATCTTTAATGACTTTGATATCATATAGGATGGCGTATCAGGAATGTTATTATACACGTTTTAGTAGTCTTGTATAACTCTCGACGTTCGCTTAGTCCATATTACGGTTTTCGGACGTTACAATAGTAGGTTCTGGTTCATTCGTAGCTTTCAATTTTTTTTGTCAATTGTTACAACTTTTTTGTTTCCGCTTTTAGAGAACTGAAGTTGTAATATTAGGTTACTGAAGTTCCCGATGGAGGTGCGCAAGGAGGACGGGACACCGTACAAGTTGAACGAGCTGTCCGTTATGAGTTTATTCGAGAAATGCGTCGAGAAACACAAGGCGCTCGATGAGAAACAAGAAGTATGCCCATTTTCAATCTTTCTGAATCAGACCATTCTTATGTGTTTTTCAAATCCTTGGCACAAAAGAGTACGTGGAAGGCATATACCAATGTTATGTCTCGCATATGCCTATGAGTCCTCATGGAATGTTCTTCTTTCCCCATTTTCATACACCGTGGGAATGGTGAGTACCAACACGAATCAGTGGAAAATAGGCAAGCTAAACATGAACATGTTAACGTACGAGTTGAACATTGAAAAGCTAAAAATGTACAATTTGAACTGTGCTTTACAACGGTGATCTTTGATCTTTGCAGGAGTTTGATACGTTGTCGGACGTTTTCCCGTGTGCTTCGTTCTCCTTGCTAATCACGTACGCACTGACCGAATTCAACTCGCTATTCCATTGTGAACTGCATTCTGCACTCTACGATCTCGACAAGTCCATGTACATTTCGTAAGTTATATTTTCGCGTGTATGTCTTACAAAGTATAATAGTAGGGAGCGTTTTTTTTGGTAATCAAGGCCGAGCCTGTTTGGTCTTGATTCGGGAGGGTTGTAATTCAACATAATATGATTATGGTGTCGTTTTCTCGGCTAGATTGCTGCATTAGCTTAATGTGTGCCTTGATAAATGTTGCATATATGGCCCGTAGCGGAAGATATCACCTCATTTTCTTTGGTTAGCCACCCGGGGACACTCGGTATTGCTAAGCACATGCTGCCTTTTCAGTACCCCGTCTACTCTTTTCTGGGATGCATCGAACAAAACATTCGAAGGTTCTGGTTGTGTGCTCTTTACGGTACGTATGTTCCATTTTTCCCTTGAACGTGAAATACAACTGATGCTGAGATCATACCTATTAATATTAATCATATACTAATAATCCCCACAGCTGTTTGTTGCCCGAGGGGTTCTATTTGAACATTATCAGCAGACAATCAGAAACTCGTGATGATGAGCAAACTACGGGCCGCTTGCCCCGGTAAATGAACCGTATCTTTCTCACTCACGACCTGGTGTCGTCATCAGAAGTGTTTTTCGATCTTTTTATCTCGAGCAAAATTGTGTTGGCCGGCCGAATTCGGGCAGCAATCGGCCCGTAATTTTTTCATTGTTCACGAGCCGGTGGCCAAATGCTGCTAGTAATCAAGATCAGAACTCCCTTGTGCGGCAGTCTATCAACAAGTCATATATGCTAACTTATTTTCAGGATATCGAAGGATCTCTAAATCTTCATAGGATAATTGTTGTTACGAGGCTTGTCAAGCTAAGCGGGAACTCAGCGACAGGTAACTTTTCTTTCTAGTCTAACTGTTCATGAGGTTCCTAGAGGCATACGTTATGCCCAGAAATTGTTTTCGTGGTCAGTGAAGGAGTATGTATGGGTTAGGGAAATACTCTACTGGTTATTATACAAATTTGTTATGTGTAGAGGATGGAGTTGGTCACACACTGACAATTCACTAGAAATGAATGGGTGTGAGACGAAGATTACTTCTTAAACACATGTGTTGTAGTAACTCATGCTTTGTTCAGCCAATGGTAAAAACGGGCCGGTTCCCATCGAGACACCGACCAAGCGACAGTTTGTTGGCTACGACATACGGGACTTGCATGGAATCATCGAGTGGAAAAATGAGAAGACGCTGGCCGTCACCATGCTCATTTGTGGAAGGCTAGTTCTAGCTTGTTTTATCTCGCTAACAATAAAATAATTATAATGTTCACATTCAGTTTTTGTTGTCCTGGACAGCCAACGGGGACCAGGTTATGTTTGTGAAATAGTGAAGCGTCTTTACTCCTATTTTTGGTACACAATTGGTCTCCTTCGAGATAATGTGAAAAATGGGAACAAAAACACAAACAAATCCCTATTCTCCTTCCTTGGCTATTAACAAGTTCAGTATGTGTAAATTCAGAGTAAATTCAGTACATGAAGCTTGTAGTTTGTAGTACACTATGAAAAGATGCATTTCAGGGATGAACCGCTCGACGCAACGCTGGAACGATGGCATTTGGGAAAGAGCAGCCGGATGGGGATTGCTGCCGGATTCGGTTAGTGCACTTGCAAGAACTGTTGTTATTACTTGCCTTACTCCTCGAAGAGTATAAGCTACTGATTATGGAGTACATTAGAGATTACTGTTTGGCAACTGAAAGTATTATATCATAAACAAGCGAAAGAACCTATATGGTTCCTACTAAACGCGTATGAAACCTACACAGTGTTTATTTACTGCAAAGGCAGTAGTCCCGAATAAATAGCCATTTGCAATGTTCTCGCTACACTCGGCTAAGATTTCTTTCTAGAGTAGGAATTAGTAGGTGCTGATTGTCAAAACCAATCGTATTCTAACAATTAGACTTACGATATGATCTTGCAGAGGAGTTCAAGCTCACGTTGACGACTGTCGCTTCGCGCGGCCCAATACGCCCAAACTTACTCAAGCATCCGGCGTGGTTTGCCAAGAAGTATCAGGCAATCTCCAGACCAACACGATCAACCGGAGCCAGTAGTGGTAGGTTCAGGGCTCAGGGGTCAATATCAATCAGGAACGTAGAGGAATAATGAGTAGCCGACAAGAATGGACGAAGTATGTGACTCGAGAAGAAGTACGGATTAGCCAACGTTTCATTAAGTACATTGACAAAATGCAGTACTACTTGAATAGTGAACATATGTTCAGAATACGTATTGGAATGGACATTATTTCTATGACTACTGCTGATTTCAGAGCTGACTCGAAACAGCCTTTTGTTAACGCTGATCGGTGGTGATTTCTCGCTGAAGTCGTCAGATAAGAAGAGTCTGGAGATGCAGTTGAGCGTAACGGATAAATCGAACCATCCGATTCGCGATCTCTTTAAGGTACGTGTTTTGTTTTGCTCCTTTCGCTTTAAAGGAAAACAATGCTATTGCATCTTATTTCATGGATCTGGCGGCAAATTCACATACTGTGTTAAGGGTTACGTTGTCGCCTGTACAATGTCATTGTTCCATTGCCCACTGTCATCCTCCGATGATCGTAGATACATTCGAAATGACATATATACTTGAATATAATTGGAAGTTCATCATATGTTAACGTGAAACATCCAATTTTTTTTGAATACACGATAGAATATGCATTCTACTCCGTCATCCTCTTCTACTGATATTTGAATTCGTTTGCGCACATTTCATTCCGGAATCTCATCAACGAATTCAAACAGCTGTATGCCAAATAAAAGGAAAATTCTGTAAAAAAAAAGCCATGCTTATGCAACATCTTACGATCCACTTTTAGGTGTCGGATGTATATGTATCAAAGTTCAAGTCGATGATGATCTCGTGCGACGAGAAGACGAGATGGCAGGAACTTCTTGAGGTGCGACAAGTTACCGTTACAATGCCGCACAGCCATTTCATTTGTGTGTTACGCTACAATAAGACAGTTTGATTGATACATAAGTTTTCCCACTGTCGTCTTGGACGGTCGTTGATTCATTGAAAATGACACGACTCAAAATCAACTTGTAAGCCCATCATGTGTCGACATGTCTGGTTTTCTAATCCACGTTCATTCACTACGACACCAATATTTTTATTTGGCGAATATTTGTCTCGATTTCGAATCCATATTCATTTTATTATTTCAGATGCGTCTCCCTGATCGACTCATGGACGGTACATTTTACCTGAAATTCGTCTTCAATGTGCGGAAGAAAGACAAGAAGAGCGAGGAACCGCCGTTCGCCTTCTGCTTCCTCAAGCTCATCGAGAACGGAGTGATCGTCGAGGATGGCGAGCACCATCTCATCGTCTATAAGGTTGGTTGCCCTGCATCCCCTACACTTGGTACATTTATGGTCTTGCCAAATCGTTCACATCTCGGTCACTTCGAAAACGAATTTTTCATTATCATGCAAGCGGCAAACACTGCTGGGAATTCATATTGCCTTTTTTTCACATACCAAAAACTTTATTGTGCTTCAAAAGCACTTCCGAATTGCTCAAAATGGTTGTTCAATCTGCTAACAAGTGTCAAAGCTGGAATATTTCATTAATGCATGCATAACTCCAAGTGATTTACCAGAATTACATGCAGACTAATCAATGTTATTGGCTGTTGAAATGCTACAGCTGATGAAGTGTTACAATTTGTGCAATGTTATAGGTTGACGCGTCGAAATTCGAACTGCAGAGTGCAACCTTCCACACACTGCCATCAACCAAGAAGGAGGCACATGCGCTGAAAGGGCACGTCCAGGTGCTCATTTTATACGTTCTCCTTTTTCTCTCACCCTCAAACAACCCTCCGATTCAAAGTATTCAATACTTACTACAAGCAAAAGGCATGGAAATATTTAATGTTTTCGTTGTCTTGGGAAACAATATTCTGTCTGAAGAAAGGTTTCAACTTACCCTTGTTACACTTTCAACTTACGCCATTAAGTTGAAATGCTGCAGCTTGATGAAGTGTTACAATTTGTGCAATGTTATAGGTTATTTCTAGGTTTCAACTTACATATATTAGGTTTGTTTTTTGCGCGACAAAAAGGTATTTCTAATGTAGTTAAATATTATAAGATATTTTTTCACAGTTTTTTTTCATTCCAGCTCGGCCCGTTCTCCATGTCCGAAAAATCGTCGTTCAGCGTCCGGATAGAGAATCTGTCGAATGTCATGCACTCCTCCACTCAAGTGAAGAATATTCTGACCGCGTGGTATGTATCTTGTTTTCCCTCATATGTAAAAGATGATGTATTTGGTTTATCCTTAGGAAGATAGCATGTATTACCCACATTTTTTTAAAATTGCTTACTCAACTTGGATGATAATTAATGTTCATCATTTCAGCGGAACCAGTGATGTCCGTTTGTTGAAGTCGCTAAACATTGAGGACAAGGACAAACCGTCGGTTGGTGGCTATTTTTTCGTCGTTTTTTTTGTCCGTTCTCTTATTTCTTTCCTGTAAACTTTTCATTCTCATAGTCTTTGTTTTCCTGTACTTTTGACGTTCCTGTTTATGTTGAACATACCAGATCAACAACAGTGAACGCTTTGGGCGAAATATGTGCTTGTGCTTCCCAACGAATATTTTGCATAATATGTTTCCAAACTCTCCCTCTACAACGAGAAATCTTTGTTTTAGACTACAGGCATAGTTTTGCACAACAGATAACGTGGTCAGAGGGGTTTCAATGGTTTCAACATTATTATGAAAGAACTACTATTAATGTCCAACGATGTTGTTTGTAGTTTGCACGCTGCGGCGGCCAGCTGCTGCAGGCGTTGTTCGGATTGTGGGATGCGTCGCCGACGGACGGCGAGATCTTCAAGCACATCGTCGATATCCTCCACGTCTACGAGAGCGAATCGCTGAAACATCTTCGGGCCAGCCAACTCGGATATGCCGTCAGGACTGCCAGACCAACGACGGCCATGTAAGACATTTTTGCAGTTACAGGCATCTTGTGAAGAATTTTGCACAAGTCGCACATACCTGCAAAATTCAGACCCCTTTGCTTTACTTACTGCTTACTTTTTCAAAACTGCTCTTATGGCGAAGATAAATGCCTACTACAATCACGTTTGCTTGGTCGTGATGAGAGTAACTGTAAGTTCTCAAAAAAACTGCTTCTTTGTGGTAATGTTGGAACGACAAAGGAATCGGTTCTCTCTTTTTTTTCACTCAATTTTTTTTTCACTTGCCCTTTCACTGTGGCTAACCGGCGTTTTTGCAGCCATATCTTACGTGCGCTACGCGATTGTGCGCGTGGCGACGGTCGCGTGTTTCCGATGCCGACAGCCGTCCGCGCCTTTCGACATCTTCGATGGTTCGGACACGCCATCGTCCACTCGCTGAAGGAGTGCAAGCGGTTGGTCATACCGTTACTGTCACTACTTAATTCTTCTGGTCAAGTCTATCAGACGAATAGTACTACAATAAGAGTACTATCGTTACAACTACATCCACTACTATCGATAGAACTACTTCCACACTACATTAAAAGTACTATTCGAAAAATTTGCATAAAAATGTGAACAAATAGCATTTCTGAAATACAAAAGCACTTCTCCGTGTGGTTGTTGCCTTTAATTTTTGCATAGAGGAAGACTTTGCCGACAATAATTGCATGCAAATTGTAAATTTATTAGCATAGAGCGTATAGATAGTGGAGTTTGATGAGTTGAAATGACATTTCTCGAAAACAAAACAATGCTTGTTTCCATTAGTGCTACTGCTCTAACAGTTTTTTTGTGTTGTTTGAACTACCCGTTAATAGTTCCTTTTATAGTTTGAACTACAATCCGCGTCCGCCTCCGCTCGCCTATTTGACCGAGTTCATGCGCGCGTGCGTCGCGACAATCTCGAATCAAGTGGCGAATTCGGTCCTCCAAAATCATCTCGTCAAGTATCTCGCGCAGTTCTTCCTCCCATTGACGATCTATGCGAGTGTGAGTTGTCACATTGAATATCTGACAGTGTCATGCTACTAATACCCGACTGTCGCTGTACTTATATTCAACACTGATTGTCAGTGTTATTTCCACGAAACACGGCTTACTTAAATATTCAATTGTACTGCTAGTAACTGATGTTTTATTATCATGTCTGAGAAATTTGATTTATCTAAACATTTTATTCTCTTGCGACAACTGGGTATTCGTAGAAAACAGAGTTGGGTATTCCAATAGCTCAAACTTAGTAGCGTGTTAAAGATTGCAGGCTTCCACGGCAATTTGATATAACTCTAGAAGTTCTCTACGACAAGATGGTATTGTTTTCCTCAAACATCACTCCTTTATTTTCAGCAGGAAAGCGAGAAACCGGTCGAAGAGCAGTACATTCCACTTCCACTCTTCAGCATGGCGTACGTTTCTTCCTCATCACACTCAGCTTTCTTTCATCACTCACAGGATAACATTAAGGTGAACTGTTTCAGTGAATTCGCCGACGAGGTGATGACTGCACTCCCACGAAAGAACACGAACGTCATGGACTTTCAAAAAGTCGCCTATGTACAACAACTCATTCAGACTCCGCTTTTCAAGGTGCGCAACGTGGTGTATGAACCAAAATATTTTCCAACAGTAGCTTTTCCATTTTGAATTCTTTCCGTGCATCAGCATACAGCTTAGTGCATTTCTTTGGGTTTCTTATATGTTTGGGTTTCCTGTTTGATCGCTGTGATGTAAAAATAAAAGCTCGCATATCTTATTGGTTCGGTTTCCTACGTTATATAAAAAGTTAGCCCTAATGCTGCATTTTAGAACCCGAGCACTCGTGGAGTGATCTTCCAGAACTGCCTCGTGCTGCTCAGTGATCTTATGGAGATCGAGGATTCAAACTTTAACAATCAGTGCGTATATTAAGGATTCATTACGCATCTTCAAGTGTTACCTTTGAATAAGAGTTGCGAGAACAATATTTTTGCTTCGTTGGTGAAATTAAGTAAAGTTATCCTAAATAAGGTTAGGTTTTCTTCAGCTTGTTTACTTTCAAAACATAAACCTGTCGGATGTTTTCAATGACATGTGTGTACACATTTCAACAATAATAACTGTGAGCCGGTGTACTCTATGAAGGTATTATTCAGGCAGAAAGTGTCGACGACACGATACTGTGCGAAGACGTGCTTGGTGCTCGTCGAATTGCTTTTCCCGACAGAGGTAGTGCTGTTATGGAATGTTCTGAAATCAGAGAAGCGTTCTTTCTTTATTTTCTGAATCACTTAGAAGTTTGTATGAACGCATGTTTTGAATTATATTTGTTTTTTTGTTAGGGCATTTATAATTTTCAACTACAAGGGGGGGGGCTTTGACTGTGCCAAGGCTCATGTTTCACGTCAATGTAATGTACCTTACTGATTGTTTTCTCCAAAATTCTGAATGTTCCAAGTAAACCATCCAACGTTATAGAAGAAGTCAGCACTTGCAAAGCAGTGTTTGCAGCATAACGCAACTGCCGTCGGTCGACCGAAGGAGCTGCTGCAGATCATCACCATGTGCCTGCAACCGGCCATTTGTGCCGCGCTTCTGCTCAAGAACAGCATTCTACCCGTGAAGGTGAGAAATCTAAAGTTAAGTTTGAATAGGGAAAACTACAAAGAGGATCTGAAAACATTGCAGCATCGAGCGGGTCTCAGTCTGTTGAATTCTGTGGCCACGAGGAACATCAAAGGACAAATGGCACTCATTTGCTAAAATGGAGTAAATTTAGGGGTCTAATTTGGTATTTGCATACTATGTAGCTGTTCCATTGCGTGAAACTTGTGCGCCCTAGTATGATATACTTCCTGCAATAGGGAATGAGGATTTTTTCATCTCCTTGTACAAAGCTATTAGGTTACCCAAGAAGAAATGACAACACCTTGCTATGATTCACACTTTTACACTTCTCATATGATGCATATTCAGGTTGATGACGCCCGTGCGTACTTGATCACGTTTATCGTCGCACTGCTGCAGAACACCTCGGCGAGTGCGTACAACAAGTACATCACTGTATGTTTTTCCCATTTCTGGAGTTTTGTACAATGGCTGTAGAGAAAACTTATCCATTCAAAGTAATTCAATCTTCTCTAGAAGCACCATCTGGGTTGAGCAGCATAATTAGTATAGCATGCCAGTAACACAGTTGGGGAAAAGCATCCACGTGAAACTAGAAATATTTCTTGCCTTGTTGCTGGAAAGCAAAGGTTTTTGCACTCCGAACATAGGTGGAAGTGGAACTTGATTCACACAGTGAAAAGAGAAACAGTGAACATCTCTCAGGCATTTAACGAGGACAAGCCAAAGCTGCTGGTGGAGACGTTGATGATGATCAACGACATCTTTACCAAAGGCGCGTACATCAACACGTGGAAGCTGATGAACACACGAGCGAATCGGTACACACTTCTTTCGCGCCAGCAATCACTCTTTTGACGTCAAAAGGAGATAAGCTAATGCACCATGCATGGACAATAAAAAACAGACAAAAAACAGAACAACAACATCTCTGTGCTATTAGAATTTTCAACCTTGTTGTGATACAAATGTCTTACTCGATTTGGATAACGTCGGACATTTGTCCGATGCCAGTTATTCCAACTGTAGTTATTGTGTTATTTGCAATGTAACAGAATTGTTTACTTCTTCATCTAATGCAACTTGTTCAGGGTCATCTACCAGCTGCTGCAATATGTGCAGAATATTCACAAGTCGATCACGGATATCGAGCTGTTTGGCGAGGTATGCAAATTTTCGTCGTTCATTTTCTATCACTCTTTTAAAAAAGGAATATGTATTTAGGCAACATGTGCAGTGAAATTATATCCATGTTTGTAACGGCAACTGCTATTGTCAAAGATATTGTGAAATCTTGCCTTGATTGTGATGCTTTAAGAATGAAACCCTGTCGAGAAACCATCTCCCTTACCATCTCCCTTACCATCTCCCTTACCTTGATCCTCTGGAACTTTTTTTTTCATTTTCAGTTATGGCGCGAGTACATGCTGTCGCTGATGGCGTTCGTGATGCAAGCGTCGCAGAGTGAGAACATCAGCTCCGACGATCAGGCATTCATCGAGAAGGCACTCAGCGAACTGCGCAGTACATGGTTCATGCTCGGACGTATGTTTTTATTTTGCGATATGTTTACTATCATTGTAGTTCCTTAAGGGGGAAAAGTAAGGTTTTCTTGAATCAAGGTTTGATAGCCTGTGGTGAGAACCGAGTAAGCCGGATGCACACTTCCCTAGGTTATTAGGAGTTAAGAAACCATGTTGTCAATGGTATTCTCATGACCACATGATAAGCTACATAGTGCTTTTGCGATCTGCACATGTTTGTCAACGATTTTCAAACAACGTTATCGCAGCGGGGCCTTGACGTCACGCAATGCATGAAACGACTTTTCGGAAATACGATGTTTGCACATGATACGTTCCCACGTGCATAACTGTATTATGATGGTACGATTGATGTTTCCTTAGTTGGTCAACAAGTCATTGTCAATGCGCACCAACGAGTTATAATAATAGCGATCTAGCGAATACCTTGGGCAGAGAGCTCCAGAAATAAATTTCCAACGTGTCCCGTCCTCCTTGCGTGAACCTGTGAATTATTTCAATGGAAATTTTAAGATCCTGGAATGTTCCAAACACACAATTTTTGATATACTATACGTTTGTCACAGGAGATTAATATGTTTGCAACTTGCATACACATAAGCCCTAATTCTGGGAAGTCTATGCACTACAAATGCGCCATCGTTTCAGCCGTGCAGAAGATGCAGCACATCCCGACGTTGGTCCGCGACTTTCTCATGGTCGCGCTGACCGTGGAGGAGGAGCACGGCGAGATCATCAAGATCATCACCGACATGATCCGGACCGAGCAAACTGTAAACTACACCGAGGATCTGATGGCGCA
>JACMIJ010001467.1:0-12346 GCA_014805365.1 Koerneria luziae
ATTATAGGTGCACATCTTGCGTATTAAGCCTAACAGCGAAGACGCACGCCCCTTGCTTACTCCCTTTATTTTATTAACTACCATGCTCATGCCTATCATTGTTTCAAATTATGTTCAAATCGGTGTATTTTGAAGAACATGGTGAAACCGAGATCTTTTCGTTCCACCATATTAGCTGTTCATACTCGTGGAACCTTTACTGCAGCAGTCGTTTGCTCGTTCGGCATCCATCGGAACACGGATTTCAACGCTATTTACGACAGAACGCTGTCAGACAATCCTGGGAGAGGAAAGAAACCATCGGTTTTGATTCCACCAAATCTCGACACCGTCAGAATGAGGGTACCACGGGAACCGCGTCGCACGATAAGAAAGGTGGTGTAGGAGGTGAACATGCCGAGGGAGCCAATGGGTATCAGCGTTAAATCAACGCTAATACTGGCCCCATATGGGACGCAGAAGGTGGCCATTCTCAGTGCGAAGAATTGGAAACAGAGGATGAAGTGAGTTTACTATAAGGATGAGTATATTCCGCTTTCCTGGTCCTATCAACTTCAAAAACGCCAATTGGGCCCAACAACAAGATGTTGCAACGGCTCACATTGCGAAATCTGTCCAGGTGTGGTACAGGACCCAAGTTCATCGTCGGCTGCGAATGACTGCCTCCTCCCCCGACCTCAACTCCCTCGACTATTCCGCCTGTGCCATATTGGAGGCCAAGGCCTGTGCTAGATCTCACCCCAACCTGGAGTCTCTTCCGGCTGCCCTTGTCAAGAAATGAGATAATCTTGACGTATCCTACTTCCGTTCAGTTGTTGAGGCATACCCTAAGCGTCTGAAGACAATCATGAATTTCGGCAGAGGAAAGATTCAGATTTGAGCATGAAATTGTTGCTGATGGTCAAGAGATATTGTGATAAAATTTTGATGAAATTTTTGATTGCATTTCTGAAAAATTATTCCAATTTTACTATGCACCTATAATTTATGGTCACCCTGTACGCACACAAAAGCGTGCGTTATCATGTAAATTGCGGCAGAGCCTTGAAAAACTAAGCATTCCATCGAATTCCTCGATATCGATTTACTTTATATCATCCAATATTATACCGTGAATATGGTTACTATATTCAATGTACTGGCAATGTGTTCGAGTAGTTTTTGAGTAATTTTTGAGCATTTCTGGGTGCTGCAGCAGTGCGCAGAAGTTAGTAATTAAATTACTCAAAAGTGAGCAATTAATTTACTCTGAGCAACTCTAAATTTTGAGTAATTTTTCTCTGTGAGATATGACTAAAAGTGGAACTGTCTTGCATATTAAACACAATTCTTTTATAGACTCCAACTGCATTTGTGTTTCTTTGCAATCATAGGCATAATGTTGAAAAATGGCGAGGATCAAAGCGTACGGAAAATCTATCTCTCGGGGGTATGAGTAAATGACTACGGATACATACTGCGAAGGCACTTCTTTAATTCACGTACATTAAAGAAATATTTGTGGTGTAGATTGAATAGCGAGTACAAGCAGAAGAATGATCTACAAAAGACAACATCGATTTTGAATGCAACAGAAAACAGTAATGTAAATGTTACATACATTAATAGTTACATACACTTCTTATCCATACAGAGCCCAGCCACACATTGTCCTGGTGCTTCATTTCTTCGCTGCCTTTGGTGACAAGCGTCACAGTGCCAAACAAAAGTCCCCCCTCCATTCTTTGAGCTTTTCGATCTCTTGTTCGATTTGTTTTACGTTGTGCGCGCAAATAACAGTTTTTCAGTTTTTTATTATTGAGCGAGAAAATCGTTTCACAGCTTAAATCGTTTCACAGCTTTAATAATCGGCGACTGTGAAAAATTCCTTCGCATTCGAAGTTTGTTCGTAGTCATTTCCTAGTACATAGGTTTTTACTGTTATCTCTTGTTGAAATATTGAACTTTGATGTAACACTATGAAGCTGTTCTTGTTCAGAATCACAGGCGAAGGATGATGAGACCGTCTCTCCCACGGCCGGAACTTCCTTCGACGAGGGATCACGTTCGTCTGATGGATTCGTCCCTTCCTGTAAGCTTATAACAACTTGAATATGGTTGTATATGATGAGTGTCTTACCAGGTTACTAGTGAGTTGTAAAACAGTTTTTTTTCTTTGCAGCTCCCTCACGCTCTCCGTTGCCACGTGTAACAACAGTAAAGAACATAGGTGAGTGTTTGTTTTAAACTCACACGTATCATCAAATAAGTTATTGTTACCCCATGTTCTCTACCGCTTCATCTTATTGTTAGCCGGTTCCCAATAAGCGCATATTTTGCCCTTCGTATTTGAACATTTTCTACGTTTCTACGGGTTTTTGCTAATCCCGCTTCTTACTTTACCCCCCCCCCCTTTCTTTGGATCAATCAGCTCGGACGGAAGAACAGCTCTCTGTCATGTGTATTCTTCGATGATATCCAAATCAATATTTGTTGTGAGGAACAGATATGAAGTTATATATTTGTATCCAACATTATCTAAGTTTAGTGTCTAAGAAGAGGAAAGTAAGTTCGACGAAGAAGCGGCCGGACACTGTGAAGAAGTTATGTGGAGAATGGTCGATTCTTGAACGAGTTTCTTGGAACGAACTTGAAGAGCTGAGCAAATTCTATCGAAAAGGTACGGTAGACATGATAATCGTTTCCATTTGGAACTGTTTTGCCATACTGCGGTTTGCTGTTTTTTTTGTTGCTTTTACAGAACATGTTGTGAAAAAAAAACAATAATTCATGCTTTTAATCCTAGTGCTCTGATTCACAACCTTCTCGATCGGTTACTACCATATGAAAAAGGGGTAAGAGGGGTCAGCGGGAGGTGTACAAACAAGGAAATGAATGAAACGCTTGTTATTATCGTCCAGGTTGAAAGTATAATAGCTTAAAAATTAAAAATAAAAACTGCTAGCAAAAAAGAATTTACTCGTCATTTCACTCATCCAAGTAAGCTCGGACGACCATTTTACAAAAGTTTGTCGACTTCGGCGGTAGGTGCGCTTTGGTCTGGCGGGAGGTGCTGCGGACTTGTCTGGACCCTTTTTTTCTATGGTAACCACGTGAATATTGTTTCGATAGCTTCTCAAGTGTTGATTCGTGGGGTTGGTGTCGATAAGGTTTTTTTGCTGTGTTGCTGGAGAAATGATCGTCAATCATTATAAAGTGTTACCTTCAGAATGTACATGGAAAGGGGTTCTTCATAACACCCGGTCACCCAAAATTTGATGTAAAGTCTTGTTCTTCCTTTCACCATTCTCGTTTATTATACGGGGTCGGTGCTTCCAGTCTTGATAAGACTGATGCCCTAACCTGGGAGCCCAGTAGACCGTCCATCGGCTAGACTACTGATAGGTTGGAACTGTAGAGGAATTGAAAACGTGGTTACTTGATTGTCACCACCAGCCAGATTTCTTAATGCCTTGGCTTAGGTGGCAGTATGTGGTCCGATCTCGGGAGGCCATCCCTCCCACCCGAGTTTGATGTAAAGTATTTTGCAAAATAACCCTAGGATATGATTATTACCCTGCTTTACGGCTTGATTATGTACGGCTTATCCGCATTCCCGGAAACAGGACCGTATTCAGGGCTTCTGAACGTGTCTTTGCAGAATTCGTTTGTTGCAATCGGCTGACGGGGAAGGACATTCAATCCATCTATTTTCGTCTCCAGAACAACGATCGAACAGCGCGACTGTTCCAGAATGAGCTTTCTGAGGATCCGAATAAGGAGACCGTCAAAGCCGGTAAGCATTTCGGTCTATATAGAAAGAAGTTGAAACATAGCACATTTCCTCCTCCTTGAAGGGAGAGGTGCTATGCTTGTGCTGTCATGGGTAACGTCACTAGTTGTTTTATATACCAGTCTCGCGAGTGTAAAAACTCTTTACAGGACAAGTGGCGTTTAACTTCCCGACTCCATACACGCCACCCAGCACACGATTTCTTCTACGGAGGTAAGTGCATTTCGTCCAGGACGATGAAAGCACACACATAATAAGTGCCAAGCTCATGTTACTGATTAATCCACAAATGGCATAGATGCAGCTTATTCTTAGCTTAAATTTCATGCCGAAACAAAGTTACGCCCTAGCTTTTGTACGAATTGTGGTTTGTGTGCTCATGAGAACGTTCCGTTCGTCTGTGTATTCGTGCCTACACTTGTCGTTGCACGACGGTGACTAATGTTCAATTCTCACGTAATTAACAATTACCATATTGTTAATTTTCTTTGGTACCTTTACTATTTCTCACATGCCCTCCTGTACCTACGCACACACTTGTTTGCTGATAATTTTCCTTTTGTATTGCTAGAAAGTGTCTTCTACAAAATTACTTTTTAAAATTACCATTACATATGTGTACACACTTCACTGTCACGTATGTGCATGTTATCAACACCTGGTTGCCCTATGTGTTCGTTATTCTTTTTATTTACCGAGCGCATGCTTGCTCATCACTATCACTTATTTTCCTCAACGTTGTCATGCACTTGTGTTTTATTGAATGTCTTTGTGTTGTGTTGAGATGTGACCGAAGAAATGTGTTGCCCACATTCTCCCACTGTGAGCAAATTTATGCATTCTCTGTTGTGATGGTGGATAATATCATCATTCAGGGATATGAGCAATGGCATCTATCCGTACCCAATTCGTGTATATAACGATATTGAAGGCGATTCGCAAAACGTGAAGAAATTTGAGTTTATTTCATCTGTAAACTACGATCACGTCCATGATGGAGTTCAACCAGATGATGATACGGTAAGGTTTGAATCACTCATTTATTGAAAAGAATGGTATTACTTACTATACTAACGATAACTAATTGTAACGTGTCTGTCCGTTTGTTTTAGTTTTTTTTTACAGTATCGTTGTCATTGCGGCATGTCTTGCGAGTTGAACTGTGCCTGTGTTGCAAAGAGCAAGGGCAGTGTAAAGGTTGGTTATATTATATTTTTTGAGCAATAAACATAAGAATCAACCTGTTTATCCATTTTCTTTTGTTCGCGTGCAACAACTTCAACAACTTTTTTTGATATAAAATATTTTTGCTCGGAAAAAAATGTAACTAAAGCCCATGGTGGACCTTCCTATCCTTTTAGGAAGTCGCTCACCGCCGTTCTTATTTTGAATACAGTCCCTATTTTTGTTGGGATGGCTGTGGATGTGATGCAGAGGCATGCGTCAATCGGCTGAAGTTGCCGGTGGCACCGTAAGATTACTTTTCAAGCTATCAATATAATTGAAAACGTACTGTTTGCGACCCCTTACATAATTGTTTTCCGCGCACGTGGTTTTTATTGCTGTTATTCGAACAAGAAAACGCCGTTAATTTTAATCATGTCTTGGTGTCATCATGACCTCAGAGATGTTGTATGCTGGGGTAGAAGTTCTTGCGGGGCCACTCGCCAGCCTATTCAACGCGATTCAACACCCGGCACCCGGCAGGAATGGTGCCCGACTCGGGCACCATTCCTGCCGGGTTCGCTGACTCCGTGACAACGCTGATTCCAAAATGGGCCGACTACCGACCGATTGCTCTCTTGCCGTCCATCTACAAGGCATTCGCGTCGGTACTCGGGTGGCGGATGGAGATCGCCTGGATTCCAACCAACCCCCTGGACAGGCGGGCTTCTCTACCTCGCATCACATTCACGCAGTGTAGGAATACCAGTTCTCCCTCTAATTGGTGGAGTTCCCAGCACTGTTCGAGGCCCTTCACCGTCACGGAGTACATGCCAAGATCATCAGCATCATCCAGCACAACGCAATCCTACGCGCTACGTCACGGACTTCATCTACCTCGGCCAAAGGGTGTCCTTCGACAGGAACCCCGCCATCGACATCGGCCGCCGGATCAGCGCAGCGTGGGGGAGTTTCAACCGGTTCCACGAGTTCTTCAAGTAGATGTCAGTCGGAATGGACCTCACGTCGTGCGTGGAGCCAGCCATGCTTTACGGAAGCGAAACCTGGGCACTAAGATTGACTGATCGGAAGAGACTTGGAGTGTCGCAGAGGAAGATGATGAGAAAGATGGCTGATGTCACGCTCCTAGACCACAGGTCGAACGAGTGGCTGTATACAGGACCGTCTCGATTCCGGATGTTCGTGTGAGAGCCATGGAGAGGAAATGGCAATGGGCAGCAAAGATCAGTCATATGCCGGGAGAAATCTGGACGCGCCGGATACTGGACTGGACGCCATACAAGCACAATCGCGGACGTGGTCGGCCAAAGACGAGCTTACCGAGGACCTTTGCCCAACGTTTCTGAGATGCCCTGTCGTTAATGTTCCCCGATGGAAGAGTGTTATCGCCCGCCGAAGAACCCTTCTGATTGCGGAATAAATGAAAAAAAATGTCTTAGCTCCCGTCCTCATACATACTAACGTCTGCTTCTTTCTTGAACATGAATTTAGTGTCGAGGTGTATAAATCTGATGTGGACAAAGGGTTCTGTGTCCGCGTTCTTCAGCCTTTAAATCGAGGTACCGTAAGCTGTTTATAAGTTTGGATAGAAAGCATTCAGGATTTTGTTTAAAGCCAATCTTTTTCCTATTTTTGTGTTTGACCAACACATATAGTCTAAATCAGAATGCATAGACCTTTTTCATTACGAAAATACTATATGCCTCGAACATAACATTTTCAGGAGAAGTTGTCGGTGAATTTGTTGGAGAGTGTATCGATCGTCAAGAACTACAAAGGCGAGGAGAAGAATCAGCTGAGTATAGTCTCCAAGTTGTGTTTGCCGATGAAAACGTACGATAATTCTTAAGAAATTATTCTCAAATGTAGCAGTACTGATTTGTATTCACATTGTTTAATAGACAATGTTTTGCTTCAATGTCCGAAATATATCTCTTACTTGTAGAATATCGGTGAGGAATACTTTATCGACCCAACAAGGCGAGGCAATTGGACCAAATATTTGTCGCATTCGTGTTTTCCCAACCTTTGCCAAATCAGGTTAGTACAAAGGTCTCAATTTAGTTATGACTTTGCAAAATTAAGAAGAACACAATTTATCATACGAATTCGACTAGTAAGACTTTTTCAGAGTACGGAACAAGTCGTCGAATCTTATTTTTGCAAAAACTTATCTTGTGGCTATGGAACCGATCGCGGCAGGTTTGTTATTTGCATACATTTATTGTATCTGCAGCGTTTGAGAACATACTTTCAAGCAGGATCAGACGTATTGTGTATGCCTTCTTTCAGGAACCGAGCTGACGTTTGACTACGGAGACAACTATTCGTTGCCACGGTGTCTATGCGACGAGCCGTTTTGCGCGACACAGCCGAATGCTAACAGAATTATCAGTCGACTCGGCGCTGAAGGAGTGGGTTCTTTTAGCGTCCCATTTACAACGTTTAACGAAAGACAACATAATTATTTATTGTATTTTACCACGTCATTATATTTATATTTTTTCGCAAAAGTATGTGCACTGGGATGCAATTGAGTCCTAAGTTTTTTTTGTGCTAATGCAATACAGCCAACCTATCCTCGATATCGCTTCTTTCAACAGAGCCCATCTGATAGTGAGAATTATGTTTTACGATACCTCGTGTGGGTTGGCCGTCAGTACGGTTTTGCTACGGTACAGACCGTAAGAAAAAGGGTTTCAAGTTCGAATTGTAGCCTAATTTGTATATTGTTTGAGAATTGTTGTCTTGTTATAGATCATGGGCTTCTCAACCGCAAGAGAAATGAGTGTGCGCGGTCATATCATCCAACAGCAAAAGCTATTCCGGGAAATATGTGAAGAAAAAAAACACCTCTGCACACCGAAAGCGCCTCTGGAGAATCCTCCCCCCATCATTGAACTCGATTAAGGTGGTGCCTACTATAGCTGGCTAATGTTTCAGTTGTAGAATTCGAACCGTAGAATTCGAATTGTTTTGGTCTTTCCTTACATCAAATTATTGTGTCAATCATACGTACCTCCTTGATGCTAATACAACGTTGCCTACCGCTTTCAGTGTTGCGTTGTTGTTTTTGCTAGAGAAGGTTGCTATTAGTTTATCACGTTTATCATCGAACTATTGCATTTTCGAACTAACACTATGAGAATATGATAATTGCTAGGGATTTCATGTTATCCGTAGGCCTTTACTGTTATTTAATTATTGTTAGAGAAGCGTTTCTTACTACGTGAATCTCTAATGTTTTTCTATCTAGAGATTTTTTGGCATTGAAAGAAAGTAATTACTGAGAATAGGCGCTATGATGTAATTGCGCTCACGGCGTGTAGATTTTCTGAACAGGAGGGCCAATGCCGACGACATATATTCGTTTTTTCCATGTCCATCCACCATTCTCTTCACACATACAATGCGTCAGGTGTCGTTTTAGTGTATATATTGTTTTTTGTTTGTTTTGTTTACAACGGGTAGTCTCTCACAGAAGTGTCTTTCTTTTTGTCGTTTCATTTATTGTTTCCTATGCTTTATACTGAAGCTCTAGTTTGTCTCGGCATATGGTTCGTTTAGTATAGTAATATATGTTTAAGCTGTTTCTATCTTTGTCTTATAGTCTTAAAATATTTTGAATGAGAAAATAAACATTTTTTGTTTTACAAATCTGTGATATGATCGGTGAATAAGGGTTAATAGAGCGCATTGTTATGAAAAGTAACATTACTTACTTTAGGATATTATTTCTGGCCATGTATTAAAAAACGATAGTAAGGAGTAAATGACAAATTGTAAGCACCACATACGTTCGACTACACTACTAGAGTGAAACCATAGCGCAATGCTCTATTTGCGAATCCTTCAAAATTCAACGCTATGTCTCACCATGTATTATGTCCTCTTTTCTTTGACGTTTCCTTTCACAAATATTCTCCTTAATGCACACCTAAGCAGCAAAAAAACGATACAAACAACTAACAAAACGAACAATCCTAGCAAGAACAGAACGTCAAGCATGTAATATTCGATAAAGGATAGATCCAAGCTCAACGGTTTGTGATTCTCCGACGGGCCGAACTCGGCAGCGAATTCGACGTGTTTCAGCAGAATTTCCCGAGGAGCAAATGGTTTCTTGGAGATCATTTTCGCGATACGCTGAGCATTTTTCTTGTACCTAAATTACGAATAACATGAATTTCATGGCCCAACATCTTTCTTTATGCTCAAAACCGACTACGTACTTGTCATTCTCCAACCCTTCTCTAATCGCTGCCTCAATTTTGTCGGGATATCGAATGTCGTATTTGTTGAAGACGATGCCGATTCCTGTGTGCGCCATCATCGCAGCGTTTCGAGGCTGATCACCGAATAATGGAACGAAGATTGCTAGAAAAGTAACATATACGTTATGTTTTTACCTATCAAATACTGTATGAACACTACGAACCAGGAACTCCTCTGCTGGCGGTCTCCTGGGTTGAACCCATTCCAGCATGTGTGATGAATAATGTCATGCGAGGGTCATCTGAAATTAGTTGTTGTTATAAGTGCGCCCTGTATGACTTTAAGTATCAGTTAGAAATCAAAAGAAACTTTAAACACGGGCAAAGCAACGAAAGCGGGCGATGGTTGAGCAACATAAGCAAATGTAACATACTTAGCAGATCGTTTTGCGGTGTCCACGTGTTGAGCACGACATTCTTCACCTTGGATACTTCGTTCTTGGCAAAGTCATCATTCAAATCTTCGTATTTCCAGATGAATGTAACATCGGGGAATCTCGACATTGTCTGCACATACCCGATGTGCAGAGACTCGCCACTTACCTCCAGAATACTCCTTCGATAGTCGATATTGATTTTTTTGCTCTTCATTATAGATCCAAATGAAAGTAGAATGTTCTTCTTACGGTAGGAAAGCACTTTGTTCCAGTACTGTGGAAAAGTTCGAAATATGCGTTTTTGTTTACCTCATCCAGAGGTTGTGGTTGTTTTGCTCCGATTCCGGCAATTTGGACAATTTTATTGAGTATTGGTCGAGCGAAGTCGATTAGAGGCTCAGAGTTTACCATGTGATAGGCTGCATTCGCCAAGGTTTCCTAGAAGTATGTCTTGTATTGTGACGATGTTGGTCTGAACTCTCCTGCTCTCCAAAACTCTCCTAAAGTATCTAATATGAGCCATTTTGTTGTCGTTTAGAGGCTCGAGATACAACAACGTTTTTTGCAACAAAAAATGCCTGGGGGGATAAGATACCCTGTGTGCTGGGAATGATGGTCCATACAGCTCTCTGAACAGCTTTTCGGAGTATTCGCATGTTGAGAAAGTGTATTCCCATAGAAGCACTCGATAAAGATTCCATGCACGACTCACGATTGAATGCACGTTCAAATTAGGCGTAGTCAGAGCTGTCAAGGATTTGTGGATAATTGGCCGACCTAACCTGGATTGTAACTGGGAACCACGGGCATTCCCATGCGATAGGCCACTTTATCAAAGATGGCTGATGTTGCAATGGTGATTATCGGCTTCTTGAGCAATTCAGATATGCCTAAAATGCATATTTCGTTCAAATGTGTTGATTAGACTTCTTACACTGTACACGTAGTTTCAACTTTAGACGTACCTACTCCACAGTAGTCGAATGGTTCGGCCATAACCAGGTCGTAGTTCTTCTTCTTGAGTTTATCAAGGAGACCGGGAACCTGGAGGGTGTGCCGACACTGTTTGGTGAAGATGGAAGACATCAATCGATAGAGGAAGAAGTTTCCGATCGGGTTATCTGCACTAATCTCGAATAGGTCGACGTCGTTGTGCAGGAAATCATGGAACTCACGAGTTGCTTCCGCGTCCTGAAGCTCAAGAATTGTTTTATGTTCAGGTCGGTTACCTTACGTGAATGATCTTTTGAAAGGAGGCGTATGCCATTTGAGCGCACAGTGTTGAAAGACACATGAGCGAACTCCTATGCGCAAATGACCAATTGAGCGAAGACCCTTGAGCGAATAGTAGCGCAGTTGAGCAAATCGGGCCCAACACGTGTTAAAGAGGCCATTTGAGCAAATCCTTGTTTCTCCCATTCAAAATAGGACATTTGAGCAAATCCTTGTTTTTCCTATTGGAAATGGGACATTTGAGCAAATCCTTGTTTCCCAAGTTCAAAATGGAACATTTGAGCAAAGCCTTGTTTTTCCTATTGAAAATGGGACATTTGAGCAAATCCTTGTTTTTCCTATTGAAAATGGGACATTTGAGCAAATCATTGTTTCCCAAGTTCAAAATGGGATATTTGAGCAAATCCTTGTTTTTCCTATTGAAAGTGGGACATTTGAGCAAATCCTAGTTTCTCCCATTCAAAATGGGACATTTTTTTTGTTTCTCTCACAAACAATAAGACATTTGAGCAAATCCTTACGGTCCGGAGCTAATACCGGCCATTTGAGCACATTATTGCTTCTCTCACTCTGCAAATGCTTCGTGTCTTTTACGATCGTCACACATTTAGTTGCAATTTTTGTTACTACCATAATTCTTAAAAGCAGAGGACGTGGTTGCGCAATAGTTAACATTCTTTCTGCACCGTTCCCGTTTATTATACTGGTTGGTGCCGCTTGCAGTGTCGATGAGACTGGTGTCCTTACTTGAGAACCCAGTGGAAAGCCCCGAGTCGACGCGGCAACAGTGCCGACAGTTTGCGAGAAACCGTAGAGTGTTTTGAATTCGAGGTTACCTGATGCTCACAATTAACCATGTTTCTTAAACTAATGGCATAGGTGATGGGATGTGGAACTGATTTTGGGACTCTATAATTGACAAAACAGCTCGTAGCTAACTTAGCCATCCCTCCCACGATAGTGCGGCAAGTAATAATTTAACATGATGCAACGTATGACGGCAGCTCCAAATTTTATAAAGGCTTTGATGCTACACGAATATCAGCAGCAATGATGTAGGAAAGGGAATAAAAAACAACACATGTTTCATAATCTTTAACTAACGATAATTTAGAGCTTGTCGTGTCGTGTCGTCCAGTAAGCAAAAATATAATAAATTTCTACGTCTTCGTATGTTTGCCATATGTTAAATAAAATCTAAAAGAATTAGGTCATTGTTGTAACTCCTAGTCAGAAAACTTCACGACAAAACATGAGCATGCTTATGAAGTGAGCAAGACTTCAAAACTTCTTCTTGGTTCTTAGAAGCCAGAAACCAGAAACCATTGATAATCAGAAACCAGAAATAACAGTCAAAAAAGTCATAAATATTTTCACCAAAGTTCAATGGCTACTGTAAAAAGTTAGCTTTTGGTGCTAAATTTTTGAAGAAGGCACTAAGATTGATCTCAATAACTATTTGCTTTACGGCTGACAGCTTACTACGTCTGTATACTGTATCTTAT
>JACMIJ010001468.1:0-12346 GCA_014805365.1 Koerneria luziae
AGTTGTTAACCCGCCAAGGCAACCGATCGGTAGGAAAGGCATTATTCTGTGTGCCCGCGAAACTATATTCTTACCTCAGGCTTTCGGCTGTTGGCGGGCATTTCAATGTTAAAGGGGGTCGGAAACCGTTGTCTTGTGTTAGCAGAATTGCGTGTATAAGAGGTCCGCAACTTCTGTGAGCGGGGCAACTATATAAGGAAATGGTAGTTTTTGCCTCCGAGGAATCACGGTTTCTGGCACCCTTTAAAGGGGGCCGGAAACCGTCATTTCATACGCAAGAAAATGTATCCATAACGAGTGTTTCATTGACCAGCTACTATTGTGTTCAGGGAATACACATAAGCAAATTCCTCGGTAAACTGACGGTTTCCGGCCTCCTTTAATGAGATGTCGAAAGTTTTGCCTAACTGCGGTAGTAATCCCCGACAGTTTTCTGTGAGCTCAATAGAAATTCCCATTAGTTATTCCGTAACTTGGGTGGTTTCAAACTCATCCGGGTGGTTTAGTACAGATGTCCAAAACATACATGACATTATCGCTAACGTTAGGGTAACAGTCGGAATCAGACACTTCCGTGCAAAAAAGGTAAGGTGAAAACAATTGCAAAAGTGGTCGTCGTTTTTGTTTTGTGACCATGCAAACACTTGACTACTGGTAAATATCTATGTCTGTTCATTGATAAAATATGTTTCTTGTAGAACCATCACAACAATTGCAGGATTATGGTATGACAATAACAAAGGCTACCTTTATCTTGATTTTTGTAACGCTAATTGTAAGCATTTCATGACCAACGTCACAGGAGCCAAGGCCGTTATTGTTACAACTATGACATTCTTCAACAAATTTTCATAATAAGTGTGTTCTTCAGTTGAAGCACTTACTGTTTCGTTTTTCTAACAAAAAAAAATATATGAATAAAATCCAAGTACAGCGTTTGTGTTCACCGATCTGTTATAACTCAACATATACAAAAGAGACTACGAAGAGAACAAAGTAATATGCAAGGTTTAAGACAACGGTTGAGTAGCAGCTTCAAAATCTTGTATCAGTCCTTTCTCAAGTACTTGCGCAGCACCACCAATAACACATAAAATATAAGGTACCGTTGTAGTTACAAGCACAAGCTTACCTCTTCTTCCTTTTCAGGAGCCACTTACGAATCAACAGGACGCTCCATAAAACAATTTATACCGATCGTAAAAAGGTGTCAATAAATAATGAACACAAGTAATACTAGTAACGAACGCTAACAAGTATACGGCCAACAGTAAAGTGACGATGATACGCGTTGTTGAGAGGTGGTGGCTGGTGTGTTTGGCGCACGCGTGATGGCGTCATCTCTATGCGGTACGCGCCCCGCTTTGGTCGCGACAACTACTCGTCAACCTGTTTCGCCGTTGTATAATTCGGCTCCGTGTACATAAGTATAAAAACGGGCAACACGTATACGTACATATAACTAGCAATACAGTTAAGTGCGCTCATAGGAAATGCATCTTACAATTAGGGTAATGTGCAAAGGTGTGTTTTAGGGTGATGTTAGGTAATGTTGTAGTAAGGGTCTTACATTCTACTATCCAGAAAGGTTGAACCTAAAACAAGACATTAGTAAGGGCCTTACATTGTAAGAGGGCTATCAAGAAAGGTTGAACCAAAAACAAGACATGTTTAAAATATGCCCAGAAAAGACTGAATTTATTAGGGGGTTTGAATCTTGATGTTTCCGTAGATCTTGTGGCAGGCCACGAAGGATTCCTGTTTCTTGATCAAGGAGTTGAAGGGCAGACTCCAGTACACATCTGGTGGCAGACTCTCGGCCTGCAAATATACGATACAATTGTGGTTCTGGAACTTCTATATTTAAAATTAAGAGTAATAACAATGCTTGTATTTAGTAAATGTTTAATAAGCATGAGTCAGTATACTAGGTACAGCTTCTTATTGTTAGTAAACAGAGATTAGTCGGTTTCGGCCTCAATCAAATGTGTCTAAAAATCAATTTTTAAAGCTTATTCAAGCAATTGGGCTGTAAATGATGTTTCTTGGGAAGCAAGAGCCTTATTTAGCTGGCCAAAGTTCGAGCTCAACAGTTTGCCCGATCTTTGCCAAGTGTCTCGGGCGAATTCGCGACAAAATACATAGGAAATGATCGGTCTGACAGAAGTTCGCGATGTTTCGGTTCGCTCCGAAGAGCAGAGAAGAGACACACAATGCAATGGTCAGCACAAGTGCCGATCATAGGGAGAGCAGTTACATGCACTTTCGTGAGGTTGTCCAAAAATACGCCAGAAAAATACGCCAGAAAAATACGCTTCAAGAAATCCTTGAACTGTTCCGATTGTCCTCAAGACAATTGGAACAGTTCAAGGATTCCTTGAACAATTTTTCGCGTATCTATGCTAACAATAAAGGCATTTAATCTTGCTGCTGCTAGGAAGTTTATTGTTAGGTTACAAGTGCTTCTCACACAATGAATGGTTTGGTGGAACCGAGGTCCACCATTCCCAACCAAGCTCCACCGAAAACCCACCAAATCCCACGGTGGAAGTCTTTATGAAAATGACCCTCTATTCTTCACGCAAGGATCACCGTGGTTATCACTTATCCACCGAACATTTCATTCTATGAGTTTTTCGCGGTATCCAGAAGAACCATTCTGGATACAGCGATTCCCAACACTTCTCACTGTGTTCAGTATACTGATCTCTGATCTTTGATATAGATTTATCTCATATTGATCGTCCGATTAATTCTTCCAACCTCGTCCCACCCCGTCCCACCTCTTGTCCACTTGGAGTGCCCCGAGGCGCATTCTTCCACTCGAGACCACTGTTGTTGTTCTTCCCGTGTGTGTCATGAACGAGCTTCGCTGGGTGGTCATGTCACAGTGTTCATCGAGGACTCAATCAGTCAAGGCCAGGATACCCGTACTGTGTTCTTGTCCATTGTTCTTACAATTAGTGTTTCCAACTTTACACGTTTCCTAGGCTGCGTACATGGTCTCGAATGGAAAATTGTAGAAAATTAAGAGATAACCAGTTCCGCAAATACATTGTAGCTCTTTTCCCATTATGACCGAGCACTTGAAGTATCCTTTCCGTCGCCTGTTTATACACGGTGTACGAGGTAAAATACTCCCGTATTCAGACATATTCCTGGGTTGTGACTAACGTAGAAGATGTCGAAAATTTTGTACTGGAAACACTCCAGGAGGTGCAAATTTCCATTGAAACATTTCACAGAATGTTGAAATAACTGTGATTGGTTACCGTGTGGATATTATATGCCCGCATTACATGCGCCAGTTCTGCCAAGAGAGTGCGAACACGAGAACCCCGAGACACAGAACCGATTTTGACATGATACATCAGTTTTGCGCAAAGTACGCCGCGGGGAATTTTACGCACGGCGTAATCGCAATCACGCGATCGTGAGAAGTACTGTGAAGTTCGTAGTTTATTGTGAACACTTTTGGTAGTCGAAAATAGCGTTGCTTTAGGAATACATTTCGCGAAGGTAATGATAAGTGTATTTGCGACATATAGTATCCGAACTGTGACCAATCACGGTTATTTGAACATCCTGTACTATGTTTCCATGAAAGTTGGAGCTCCTGGAGTGTTTCCAGTACAAAATGTTCGAAATCCTGCACATTGGTCACATGTCGGGAATCTCGGAAAGAGATTAGCCGGTCAGACGACAGAGACCGAAACCGACTAATCTCATTTATTATACTAACAATAAGTAGCTATGCTATCTATCAAACTATCTTTTCTTTACAAATTTTACTACTTATACTAATTACTATACGCTATTATCTTAATATGTCTGATTTGTGAGCATACAACTACTGTTCTCGTGTTTCAACTGAGAACTATGTGCAACTCACAAGCGATGTTGGCAATAGAACAGGTGGATGTATTGCAGACGATACACGAATAAATACTGCATATTCATGTGTTCCTGGCACATCAGGAACCCCGGAAACCCTTCTTGATTTCAGGAGAAACCTTACCTTTACCATTTCAGTCATATGGTACTTTTGCCTCATAAAACACGCAATTGGTATCCATATCACTAAAGACCCCACAGTAGGCTAGAGAAGGCTATAGAAGTAACAACTATTATACATCCAGTGCAATCTATGGTTAAGGGGTGGGAAGCGAAACGCTTTGAGAAGTGAGTTTACTCCTTAGTCAATACACAGTAAAAACTGACCACGAAGAAGGAGTTCTTGCTTTTCCTGTAGATGTTGGAAACCTTAGTTTGAGCGACCATTTGACGGGCGACGTCCGTGTCGAACACATAGACGGTGGCGAAGACTCCGAATGAGCGAAGAGAGCGGCCGTCCTGAATCATTGGCAAGGGTTACGGTAGGAACTGTACCAATATTAACTGGTTTCGATTAGTACTGTAATAATCAACATTGTTACGGTATGAAACATTTGAACACGAACTCAAAAAAGAGCTCATAGTTATGCCAGTAAGCAACTGATTGAGATGAATTTTGGTTGTTGGATCAAAGCTGAGCATAACTTAAGCCCAGATTTAATCTGAAATACGGTTACTACTTAGTCTAACGTACAAGTTACGGTTGGTGCGCAAGTGGTTTAGAGTGTAGTTGTGACAAGAGTAAATGCTCCCCAAGATGAAGTTACGAAGAGTTAGGTTGTTGAATTGCTGAGCTGCCTGGAGAATTATCTTAGTCTCCGCTATCTTAAACAGATGAAGATTGTGCGAAACTTACATCCGACATGATGAGCGACAGGAAGGTCTCCTTGGTCAGTCCCTGTGACTCCAAGATCGCATCCAGTCGGGGAAGACAGAACTGCAGCTTCAAGTCGTCGTACATGCCCTTCTTGAGACCGTCCTGGAAACAGATGGCACTCTGGTGCGCAAAATATTTCACTTTATCACTGTACTACATGTTGATGTTCCCCGATGGAAGAATGCCATCGTCCGCCGAAGAACCTAATAAGTGAAATAAATGAAATAAGCTCTACTACAACTCTATTGTATTCGAACTAACAAGATAAAAAGAGTAATACTTGCTACAAGAGAAACTTATTGTTAGGTTTGTTATGCTAATAATATGCTGTTCTGATGCGAATCTCATTGGAATTACAGTTTGTTCTTGTTAGTTCACACTAAGGCTGGTAGCTTTACAAGTTCAAACTCTTATAAATACATGAGTTTCTGTAGAACATTTCTGTACATACGGACAAATATTTATTGTTAAAGAGACTCTGTCTGCTGCTTACAATACCGAATAAAGTGTTTTGGATCATTATAAAACAATAAAATTGCAAAGAAAATATAAAATGCTACAGCTTTGTAGCGTTACAAATCTGCACTTACATTACAGCGGACCTTCTTGCCATCAACCAACAGTGTCGCCTGTACATCCCCGTGATTCTCGAAGGTCGAACAGGCATCGCAATAAAGACTGCAACCAATGTCGTCGTCCAATAACAGTTTTCAAATATAAGCTCAAAATTATTCCATAATTTGCAATTTTTTTCTTTTAGGCAAACTACTTTCAAATAATTCACCAAGTTGGCCTTTAGTACTAACAACAAGAATGACTAGCAACAGGTCGGCAATGAGTGAAGGACTTTGCCTTGCATTCTTTTTCGAGAGAACTAACAAGCAACAACCTATTTTGGCAATCTTCTTATTATTATTAGCTGTACCTTAAAGTCCCATTATTGCTTGATGAAAAACTAAAACATGTTGTTCACATAAAACAACACAAATATTCCATTACTCAGAGGAAAAACAAGATTCAAAAACGTCTCAATAGTGGCGGAGTGTTTAAAACACTCAAAATTCCGGGCTTTTTCTATGAGTACCATGATCCAATGCCTCCGCAACCGTTTTCGCCCTGCATCACGCAACTCTCGGGCAGCGAGTTCTTCTTGGCCGTGTTACGAATCTCCACGTAGATCGAAAAGTTCCCGTAAAAGTCCTGGAATGGAAACGAATAAGTACTATATCATCGTCAAAAATTTTCACGGACCTTACATCATCACTCAGAGTAAAATAAGCCTCAAATAAGCCTGAATAGTGCTTGAGTGTTTAAAACACTCATTTTTTTCAGTGTTAAGTATTTCACAATCCTGTTGAAAAAATGAGTGTTTAAAACACTCAAGAACTAAAGAGTGTTTATTACACTCACAATTTGAGGCTTATTTTTCTCTGAGCACAGGAGGTGTTATGTGGATGCTGTGCAAAGTGTATTTCTGCTATTCCATATGCATAGAATAGCGGCTTGAAGGGATGGTACATAAATCGACATTGGGTTTTGGCCCTTTGCATCCTTTTTGACGCCTTAGATGTGGAATTCTGTTGACCATACGTGAGAAAAAATTTAAATTGGGTTGGCATGTGAATAGTTTCGCCGTCTACCAAAGACACATTGGACCGGCGATAATAAAACGCTGTGCGATATCATGTTCTACTCTTCATTACTTGATCTTCTTACAACTGGCAACTGCCGATAGTTGCCTAGTAAACCTCTCTGCTTCCCGTGACCTTTCCAGTGATCTTTTACACTCACAATCAGTCACTGTAAAAGGTCACTGGAAAGCTCACTGGAAACGAGATTAATCGGTTTCGGTTATGGCTACAGTATACATTCTTGGTTTCAATAACCACAATGCACTCACCTCGTGGACGTTCACTTTCCCGCCGACCGTATAGCAGCCCATCTTGCCCTCGACGGGTTCCAGTCGAGGTCCACTGATGCCCGTGCCTCCCTCGAACTCGAGCTTACGAGTCCAGTGTGACTTTCCTGAAATATTGCCTCGAATCTTTATCCGTGTACCTTTTTTGTTGTTCTAATAGCTGACCATTACACTTGTAATCCCGCCCATGCCAGTAATCTAATTGTAAGAATAGTAATTTTTGGACTTCATTTTTATCATTATTTTTTATTTTTACCGTTTTTTTAAAACGTTTCTTCTTTAACAGGGTTCAAATTCTTTGTCAGCTGACTCATTATATCGTTACGTAACTTTATGATTCATAGGCCAATTATCAATCCGAGATCCCCGGATGCTTCTTTCCTTTCCGCTCCCAGTCGATCCCGTTTTCCCCTCTGGATTTGTACAACTGTCGGGTGATGATGACTCATCCAATGGATGTCAGCCAAAAAAAAAGACAGACAAGAGAAAAGAGATCGCATTGCTATTAGGAGGTGTCATCTCGTTTATGACAGATCATAGTGATATGATATCCTTATCGCTGGAACATTAGGAATGCCTTTTTTTCTAATAGCAATAGGAACGTTCCAAAAACTGGCTATGCTGTTCCAAGTGAACTTCGGAACTTATTTATTGGCAATACTATTGATTAGTTGCATTTGTTTCAGCGTCTTATTGTTAGATCCATTTGTTAGAGAACAAATATAAGATCAGACTTTTTCAAACTTCTTGTTACAACATTTTGCAATCAATAGTAACGTTTGCAATCATTGCAACCAGTTTGAGAAGTAAACTGCATCGTACGTTTGCCAGTAATCATATTCTTGAAAGACATTATTATAGCTGACCTTCCTTGAAAGCGCAAGGCGAATGTTTGACCAAATCGAGTTGAAATTTTATGTCGTCACCGACGTCCAATGCAGCAACCGCACCAATGGAGACGAGCACCAGTGATGGTAATAACATCTGAAACACGCTGTATAGGTATCATAGGTGTTTATAGGGCAAAGAAAAGTGTACAGCCGATTCAAGGCCTTATTGCCTGCGGAACGGTAACTGAGGGAGCAGGGCCACTGTAGGGTATAAAGGGTACATAAGTGTTTTTAGAGACAAGAATCGACAACGCGTGAATATGCAGAAAGCACTAGCATGCATATATAATCAGCATGAAACACGCATCTTACAGGTTGCTAGATTTTCATCTTCAGAATGAAGATTATGCAGCAATTGAAAACTGCAACAATACGATAAACTTTCTAGATACTAAGGATATGACTCGGGTTCGTAAAAAAAGCACAGGGTAAGCCCCAGCTGGGCTTACCCTGTGCTTAAAGGTCACCACTGTTGCAATGCAAATATTATTTTGGCGAGAAAGTTTTGCACTTTTTGCGTTTTCGCTTTTGCAGCTTTTCGTCACCGCTTCCTGTTATGACTAAACATAAACTATAACAAAACGTGTGATATAACATCTCATGCGCATCACAATATTGCAAGACTTTCTTGTCAACTTAGTAATAAAACTAAATTTGTTCTAATTGTAAGTATTATTGAATAAGGTATGCCACTTGAAACAAAAAAAGCCTCCGAAATTGTTGACAAGGAAGCACTGAAAATGCGCCAGAGCCAAGGAAAAGCCGAGAAGAGCTGGCGCAAAACACACCAGCACCAATTACAAACCGAACAGTGTGCCGAGGTTACAGCAACGCTGGCGCGGATTGTGTAACCAACCAAACCAAAGCCGGCTCACACATATGCCGAACACAGAACAACCATCTTTGACTAGCTTGTATTTTCAAGGTATAATATTTGCAACAGTATAATAGTAACCGCCGTAGTAATTTCTCATGTAAGGAAAATAGCGTTCCTTTCAACTTGCCCCGATAGGATATATTTTCCTCGATTTCCTCATCAATGACTTATTGTTAGTCAACAAAAATGTGCAACAAACTGCTTCATAGTACTAATCATTTTCTTCTTTCACTTCAATAATATTATGGCGACAGAGGGTAGTACTGAGTTTATATAATGTTTGACATTTAATTAGAGGAAGCTATAACAATACTTACAATCTCCTTAATGCTGTTCTTTTGCCTCGGTAGTACAATACCCTGTTTACAGTGACCTTCTACACTTAATCACTGTAAAGAAATCACTGGAACTCTCACTGGAAACACTAGAGTTTACTGCAAAAGATGTTCATTACGCGCGTCCAAGCAAAGGCTCATACGAATCTTATTGTTAGTGAAGCAGCAAAGACGCTTTTCCGGTCACATGTCATCTTTAATTTGGTCTAAATATCACGAAAAACGGGACCAGTCACGTATTATTCCCGGATAATTATGGCATATGTTGCCACTTCTAGGAGACATAAAGTACCCAAATGAGAGTCAAATCACCAAAGATCTAATAGTCAATCACATTAGCTACACGCTAATTGTCCTTACAGTTAGAAGCAATGTTATCAGAAAATGCCTCTACTCCTTTAAAAAATATGCACTTTCCTCTAATTAGCATAATATTCTTATAAGTTCCTAATTGTCAGGCGGAACGGAAGGAACCGTTAGAATAGCTTGGAAAAGGCGAAAACGACCCATGGAACACGAAATTGTTCCTGAGACGATCGTGGATTGCCTTATCAGTTTCGGGTCGATAATATTTATCTTATTGAGATAAGTGATTTATTTCGCCTGCTTTTGGGGCTGAAAACGAGATCAGCGGTTATTTCAGACAGTGTAACATTGCCTAGAGCAAGGCTTTTGAATGTGACAAGCGGATACACTTACTTTTTGCCTGAATCAACCAATTCATATTTATGGTCATTTATTGTTTCTAAGGTTGAACACGATTGAAGGTTTCAGGTCTCCAACACTTATAGGAGACATTCCTTTCGCGGTTCCCGAGACGATGCCCTGAAAGGGGTGCAGAGCAGTTCACGTCTGACATGTGCTGGAATTGACAAAAGAGTTCTTACAATTAGTGAACGCGTGCATTGTACGAACATTTAGAGGAATTCCAGTGTTATTGTTATACGAATCTTTAGAATGCGTACCAACAGCTGCCTTACGTAAAAGTTACCGGTTTAGAGCTTCTTACTGTTAGAAGTAATGATTCCTTTGAGAGATTCTTACTGTTAGTAGTGATGGTAATACGCGTGAGCTTTGAAAATTTATGCAAACTATGTTTGTATTTTCTTTAGAGGAAACACATTATGACAACAATTTGAACGCATTGTTTTCGCACTGGTCGGATAAATAATAACTATCTCACTTTTATTCTATTGAATAACTCTTCGTCTAAATATGCAAATTAAGCAGCTATTTCGGCTGCTACAGCTGTGAAAATCTGTGTCATTCGGATATATCCAGAAAGTGTTGCCAGAACAGTTGGCAGCCTCCAGTGTCACTCACTGTCAATGTTTACCATGCGACATGTCATCGCAGGGAGGGGCGGCTTCTGGATGAATGGCAGCTGCCTATAAAAGCCGACCGGATATCTGTTCCCTGACATCATTCTACTACAGTTTCGGCGGTTACTAGAGTGCATTCTTGAGAGTTTACTATTCTCCTCACGTTTTGCTGAGACAATTGAACTTCTCTCTCAAATTTTCAGTTAAATCATATGTTGTCTTTGTGTTTTGTTGTCATATGAAAATGTAATATGGTAGACCGACGGAAGTATAATAACAAGTGGTCTTCTTACGATGCTCTGCTGTAGAACCAAAATTGTCATGTTTTTTCCTAATATATCATATTTTGTGTATTTATTGTTCACCTGAAAGTGTTTTTCGCCAATGACGTAACTATAATAAATCGGCGGCAATGAACTGCGTTGCAAAAATACAGTTTTCTTTATCAACATTTTTTGTAATCATGCAAATTTGGTTAGAAAACGAGCGTGAACAAAATGACTGTTCACAGAGAACCGAAACAAATCCAGCTCAACAACATAGTTGTTGGCAGATCTCTCTCAATGTTCGGCATACACAATCCTGGAGATCGTTACAATTGGTTGTTTCCTCTTAGATTCCTGAGCCATTGCTCTCCTTTAACCGCATCCTTCCGAATGAGTTCCAACGGTTCGAATCTTTTCCTTTCGCGCCGGTCCGGAAATGTCTACATATATTATCTCATATTATATTTGTTCCTTTGCATTTAGGGAACAAATAAGTTCGACCAAGTGTGTATGCGTTTTCAGATGTACGTTCTACTTCTATGCCTCCTCCCGCTTGCCGCCGGTATTGTGGACAAGAATTGTACTGTCGACGGACAGGTATTTCAACATACTTAACAATAAAATATAAAATAAGCTTATATATTTCAATTAAGCATTAAAATAAACAATGTTTTACCAGATTTATGCTTATTGTTAGCGTTGAACTGACAATGGATGTTACGATGGGTTCTTATTGTTAGTAGCTTCAGCAAATAACTAGTGACTCTTCTGTTTCGCAAAGTGAATATATAAGACAGTCACTTGCTGGGGTATTACTACCCATCTTTCCATGGAAACATGTTATTGTCAGTTTTCGATTACAGTATTCCGAGGATGCAGTTGACTGCACGAATGTAATGGGCGACGAAATGTGCGAGCGATTCTACCCTGGGTACGTTCGTCTTTTTTTTCAAGATAACAAAAGTAAGCTGAATTTTCAGCATATTTTCCAGATACATGGAATATCTAAACAATGAAAATATTTTACATATAAGGGAGTACGTTGCTTTGGACAAATCCAGACCCTTGACAATTCTGTTTTTCCTTGTCCAAGTGATAGTAGAATCGCTGCTTACAGTGTACACTGATTCTTGCCATTAGCACGACATTTTTTTCTGTTTTTTTGGGTTATATAATGATGCTATCCGATTTTTTTTACAAATTAGAAGTTTAATTCAATTGTATGAGAACCATATGTTTCACTAATTGCTTTCTTTACAATTAGTACTTGAATTACACTGAAACCGCTAATGAAACTGGTTACTCAGTGTTTTTTTGGGTTCCAAAACACACAAAAATCATTACTTGTAAGAAAAGATGCCTATGAAATAGCAAACTACAGTAAGCAAAGCATTTTTGTATTAGAAACGGCACGGAAGTCTTCGTCAACGGCACCGAGGAGCGACCGGAGGCGTGTTGGACCAGTGATGGCAAGACCGTCAATCCGGACAATGTGGTATTCATTTCATTACCCTCATTATCAACTCAGATAACTCTCAATAGTGTTTGAGTGTTTAAAACACTTATTCTCTTCAGTATCAAGTATTTCGTTGTTCTATTCAGAAAAATGAGTGTTAGAAACGCTCAAGCACTAAACAGTGTTTAAAACACTTACAATTTAATTTCTATTTTTGTGTGAGAATTTAGAACACCATGCCTGTAATTGTTATTGGGCTAAAATTTTTCTATGGTTGCTGTTGGGCTTATTTGAACCTAGACATAGTGCTAGAATGTTTTAACTGCAATGTACTATTGAATTGGACATTGTAGCACTACAAAGCTGCCGTATGAAGCACGAAAGAACAGTTTTATTGGCGTAACACGTTCGTATTACAGGCGTCTTCGTCCGCATACTGCGGCAAGCACTGCGGATACTGCTGTGTCGCCAATCGACTCCCGCCCATCACTTGCGAGGATATGGAGAGTGA
>JACMIJ010001469.1:0-10047 GCA_014805365.1 Koerneria luziae
TTTCCGGGCGGTGGCGGACCGTTCGGCAAAGGCGCGTATGCGGTGCCGCCGTTCGAGAAAGCCAAGAGGTTTCAGTTTGTTCTTCTAATTGTAAGGAAATTAGTAATATATGAACAGCAAGGTTTCTGTTGTGAGTTCATAGTATGCTGACAATGAGAGAGTGCCACTGGTATCACATTTATATATTCTCATTGTCGTAAAGAACATTTTGCGCATCTCTTTGTTATGGTGAATGAAGTTTTTGTGATCGCATGCACATGTGGTATCTGTAGAGAATCAACACGCTTTGAACGACAAGGTTCTAAGGCATCACAACATATATGTGTAACAACTATTAGCTTGTATGGGGTGAAGAAAGTCTGTACATGAGAAATGGGCGAAAAACCAGTGGACAGTTCTTTCAGACACAAGCTGCACGGATTCCGAACCGAGGTGGAGGAACCCGAACACTTGGAAGCCTCCAGTGACGATAAGTTGTGCAATTCGCCAAAACTGAGGAAGATCCTGAAAGAGGTTGGCGTATTTTCGCATCAACAAAAAATTTAGTAGTAGCCTATACATTAGTAGCCTATGCATTAATTTAGTAGTAGCCTATGCTTGCCTCACCAGGGCGTCATCCCTCCGCGGTCGGGTTATATGGTAGTGGTCTAGCCACGAAGGTATCGGGCCGGGTTCGGGTGGGATCCACTGGCCTTAAATTTCCCAACGTGTTCCTGGTACATCAGGAACGCCCGTCGAGGAATTCCTCTGATTAGGTTAGAAACTTAACCTTTTTATACAACATGCGCACTTGTACAACAGAGCTTAAATACAGTTACAACAAACACAGGACACCGTTCTGGCCTAACAATAAGATATCGCCTATTTTACACGCATACCGTGGACACTAGATTATCAGAGTTTCTTCAACAATTTGTCATTGAAATCACAAAAGAATACAGAACGTCAACATTGTAAGATAAGACAATGAGCCTAGGAAGCCTAGTTTTCAAGAAGTGCCTTAGATCCTTTCCTAAATAAGTTAGTATTTATGCTATTGTTACCCCACACAGGGGTGGAGAACTATCGTATTGTGTGAACCAGTAGTGTTCTTAGACACGTTATTCTGCTAACACAAAACAAGGGTCTTACAAAGTCTTTAAAGGAGGCCGGAAACCGTCATTTCATTCACACAAAAATACGTTCATAACGAGACCCGCCACTTTTGTGTTCAGGGTTCAGACTTTTGTGTTCACTTAAGCGAATTCTTCGATAAAGTACGGCTTCCGGCCCCCTTTAAGGATTCTGATACTATGATTCACAAAGACCCGTTGTTTTGCAGAACATTGTGGAAGATGCGGATAAGTCGCGCAACCTCATCCAGAAGGCGTTGAGAGCGGAGAACATTCGCGATTTCGTCGTCGTATGCACGGCGAATCCGTTCGGTTTCACGGCCACCCACGACGCCAAGTACTGTGCCGTCTCGTCCGAAGTGCATTCCTGCTACACGTTCATTTTCTAGGCTAAAGTAAAGTTCTCCCGAATCGAGGCTTATTCGCTTGTGGAAGTCCTTTTGTCTAATTGTAAGTTTGGCGTTCTTGTATTGATAACTTTAGCACATAGTATTTCACATGCATGCATAACTGATACCGCTTTGTACAAATATCCAACTGCCGCAATACATCCGATTTCATGATCCAATTTTAGCAATACATCCATAATTTCTTTTTCACGGTGTCGTGTAGGTTCAAAAGATTGTGAAAAGGCATTGGTCTGCGTAAAAAAATTCGAATACTTTGGCAAATTTGGGTATTAGGAAAGAAACCTAACAATAAGATTTTACCATACCGAGACAGTCAAATATTTGCACAGAACGGTGTCAGGGATGCCAATAGTATACAGTAAATTTATTTGTATGCTTACGATTAGGCAAAGATGTATTTAAAAAAAAGATGATATCACATTGTGCGTTTAACTGTGGTAGTGTGACAAGGAGCAGACTGCGGGATAAATACTAAGTGCCAGCCGAATTTTGAACGAATGGTCTCGCAGCGACTAAAAGGCCACGTGTAGTAGTTAGCTTTGCACTGACTTTCAAAACCGGCTGGCATATGTCGCACACAATAAGTGTAAGAAGATGTATTTTACCGTTCAGGTGTGACAAGCTAGACGGCGGGAGCTATACTCATTTAGCTGCACAAAAGTTACAGCTGTCATTTATAGTGTGCTTTGCTGGAGATTTCTGCTCCTTGTCAGTCAGCGCACTTTGTGATATAGGCATTTTCGGACTGGCAATATAATATTCAACACGCTACAATTTGAGAATTGCCTGTAGGTTTTTTCAGGCTTCCTAGCACATAGTAATGTTTTTGTTTGGTTTCTAAGTTATTAAACTGAATTGTGTGTGTACTCTCAAAAATTCCTTGGAGTTTACACAAGCTGATTTGTTTTATTTATTTATTTTTTGTTTCATAAAAGCATAAAAATATGTATTTATTGAAAATACATGTGTATAAATATTTATAATGAAATTGAATGTGATGAAATTCATTGCCTAACAATAAGATGATTTATGTTTGTCGGCAGTTCACAAACATACAACCAGCTAATGCGATGCACCCGAATCTTTATAATACATACATGCAATACTGTCGCTGCTGCATCAAGACAAAGCAAAGGCAAAGTCTCCCGTATTCAAGGCATTCCGCCTTGCGGGTAGTCCTGACAATGAGAAGGCCAGAACGTTGTGGGGCAATTTATGTCCGAAGGTGCCCAGTCATTCACACGGACCGATTCTGCATCACAGAATAAGTTTGCCCACGGCCTACCCACAATTCATTTGCATGTCATTACAACGGTTTCAATCGAAAACATGGAAATTTCGAACTACCTCACATATTGTTTCATCTTACCACGTAATCTTGAAAAAAAACAGCATTCTTACAATTACCACAGTGTTTTCAGGTTGTTCATTAACTCCTGGTTGAAAATTTGCATATATCTTTGTTCAAATTTGTTTGACCTACATGAAGAAGGTACAAGGGCCTTACAATTACAGCGGTGGTTACGAAATGCTGCGTTGAGAGTTCATTCAGCATCCAATTCTTATCGAACTTCCCGTGATCTATTGCTTTTGCACTGGCTCGAACGCCTGGTCTTTGCGAGTGATGACTAGCTTGATGTTTTTTTTTGAATTCGGGTAAGAATTCTTCGCCTTATACGAATGAGAATCCCGGATAATATTTGAATATGAGTGCATCGGCAATGAAAAAGTGTATGGGCAAGGTTTATTTGAACAGTTTTGTTCCCGCCTTTTTCGCAAGAGTGTAGTTTTGATGCCTCGTCATCAATACAACATGCCAGAGAGATCCCACATGCGATTGCGCACCTCCTGTTCGGTGGATTTGCTTACGAAATAAGCCGAGTATATAAAACACTTTCCAGACACGAACAACCTAATCAAAACAGCTCAGTCCAGCTCAACCCAGCATATGGGTGTTTGTGGCCCGCGTGCGAATGCTCTTGTTCTCCCATTTCTGTTTGTTTCTGGGCCTTATCTTATTGTTAGTGATGAAATAGCAGTTTGTTCTATAAATGCGTTTACCATAGTATTATACATGATTCGGAAACGGCGGTGGTGATTATCTTAATATTGATCATCTTACAATTAGAAAATGTAATCGGTGTTTTGCAAAGATGAACATCAACACAGTAATAGGTAAGCTCTCCAGCCTGGTTTCAGCGCACTCACAAATCGAGGAGAAAGTTTCGAATGTACTTTGTTCTATTCTACCATAAATGAATAATAAACATTAGTAGGAAACTATAAGGAATTTGTTTAGACGTGTTCCCTAAACACAAAAGTTGCGGGTCCATGATTTCCGGCCAAGAAGCAACACGAAATCATTTGCCACTATCACAGAGGGTGTCCAATGGTGGTGTTATGTTGCTATCTTCCTCTATTCCCGAAACGCACGTGCCAATGCATGTGTTTTGTTGATATAGTGGCGGGGGTCTTTTTGCCTCTCTCTCTCTCTCCTCTTTTTCTTTACTCCGAACGGGTGATCTCTCTTGCCTGCACTTTGCACAGACAAGGGCGTGTGCTATTCTTACACTTGACCAGAAACCATTGTATTCTCTCTTCCTCAGTACTGGTGGTGCATTTTCGAACGTTTGCAATCAACTTCAAGAACTGCTTTTAAAGGTGGAGTAAAGGCACTTTTTGACAACCTGGGTTTTTTGAGGTTCCTTACCTTGCAAGTAGTGTGTCTGACTCTTCTGCGGGCTATGTATATTGTGTTTTCAACGTCTATTGCGTATTTTATGACGGCTAGATAACATGACTGGTCAAGGATTTTGTGTGTTTCAGACCAAATAAAAGACTATTCAAGACTGAAAGTGCCTTTACTCCGTCATCAAAGAGTGTCTTGAAAATACGTTTTATGCTTCCTTTAATCTACAATCTAATCATTTTTGTCTCTGATATAATCTAACCAACAGCTGCTATTGCTAACAATAAGAAAAAATTCAGAAGTAACCATTGCCAGAATTGCAAGAATGCCCTCACTCGCCCCTCTGCTGAAGAATTTCTCCGATGTTCGGACACCAGTCGAATGCATTAAGAAAGGTATGTGCACTTCCTTGCAACACCTTATCTCATTCAAACGATCATTCATATCGTGATGGCACTAACACGGGTTCGACCACCACAATCTCACTTCTACCTTGCCCAAGCGCCATCCCCGTCTGGCAATATAGTAGTGGTTTGGTCATGAAGACATTAGGACGGGTTCGAGTCTCCAGCCTTAACATTTTCCCATCGTCTCTAGCACATACGGAGCCACTATCAAAAATCCGCCTCGGTTCTTTGATGGAGGGGGCAAAGCCTCTACCTTTGCGTTGCCTTTGCCATTCACCTTGTTCTGAAATATGCTTGAATCAGTGACAGCAAGAGTGTCAGTATATAGATATTCATAATAACTATTGAAAACCTCTTCTAGAGCCATTTATTGGCTGAGCACTGCACAATACCCCGGGTTTGCTGTATTTGAATTAACAACTGTCCATTATTGGTTTTGTTCAGGATCGGTACCATCGTGGCTGCAGGGCACAATTCTTCGAAATGGCCCTGGCATCTTTAAAGTCGGCGATTCTGAAGTCAAGCATCTGTTTGATGGACTCGCCTTTGTTGAACGATATTACTTCAAGGATGGCAAGGTGAGCTTTCTCCTAGTTATTATAATATGTGAATATGTTCACACAACAATACACAACAGACTGTCCTTGATAATAGCCTCTAATTGTATGTAATATTTAGAGATGATAAGCAAGCAAAGTGTTCATGGAGCTGCGAAATCGTTCTGTAATGCATAGTAAATGAACTACGTGTATAAGAAAACTAAGAGAAAAGTTTCTGTGAAAGGGTAACAATAATATATAAGGAGTGTATTTGTCTAACAATAAGAATACTCACAGTTTCCGGCACTCTTTAATACAAGAAATGATGCAGATGATGTATAGCGGACGTGCACTGGATACCAATTCAAAGAAGAAATGCATGGCTGCGAATCGTATGATAACGAGCGAATTCGGAACGGCAGCCACACCCGATCCGTGCAAGACCATATTTCATCGGTATGCTTTTACTATGTTGAGACAGTGAGACCTCTGAAGATCTCAAATTTGCATATGTCTTCGTTCTCTCAATAGAAACCGTTGCTGTGATGAGGTTTGGTTGGCCAGAGGAAGCAATAAGCTGTGTTACAGCTTTCGCTGTATATCCATTTGCAATTCTCTTTTCAATTACGACTATCTCTTGTTATTCACAACATATAGTTGATCTGTAGTACCTTATTCAAATTTAAGACCGATGAAAATGCCATTATCTCAATAGGATGTGTGCGTGATGGAATTCGAACAACGCATCTCGTCTTACTCCGAATCCTTACGATCGGAGCCTGCACGTTCTGGAAACGTGTATAGCGAATGCGACTTCCTATACTCCCTTGTCTGGGTTGATCGGGTTGATACAAGTCACTCTGTGATCGCGATGCCCAGGCATTCTGAGCGGATAAGGCACCTCTATGTTCGCTTGACCATAGCATCTAGGCCGTGCTTGGTTTGATATGGTTTGGTTAACGAATGCTGCACTAACAATAAGCAAGGGAAAAACAATGTTTCTCCATTCGCAGATTCTTCTCGTACTTCACCCCGGACGAGATCTCCGACAATACGTTGGTCGCCTTCACGGAGGTCGGCGATTCGATCTACGCACTCACCGAGCGACCGGCCATGGTCAAAGTGAATCCGCGAACACTCGATGTCGAGAAATCCGTAAGTTATCATGAACATCCTATTGTTAGGCCAGAATGCAGCAACTGTGAGTTGAAAACATGATAACAATAAGATAGCGGTACTTCCGGCGGTCTCAAATTCGCATATTCTCTTATGTGAAGACCTTTCTTGTGATATGCAGCTATTGTTATTATTTATCCAAAACATCATTAACGGAATGATATGGAGCGTATAAACAGCGGGGAGTTGTCCGTCAGGGTGATTGTTTGGAGAACCGTCGCCATGCGAATTGGGGGATGAGATTGTGTAATAGAAACGGGAAAAGAATACTAATTGTTAAAATTTTCTTAGTAATGAAATCGAGAAATGAGAGTGTTATTAATAATATGTGTCTTACAATTAATGCTATGATAAAACCCCTGAGACAAATGTGTGGAAAGATGTTGCATTGGCAACTCTATTTAAGAGCACCCTTACAGTTTGACGCATCAAAGGATCTCTTTTCCGTGCATACTTGCACTGCGCATCATCACACCGACAATCAAGGCAACGCCTATAACATTGGCACGCAATATGGCCGCGTATCGAAGTACATCTTCACCAAGATCAACGATCCGAGACATGGAGGTATTCGTTTCTCTAGCATATTCCGAGATATTAAGGCAAGAGCATTGACTACGTTCTTTTGTTAGCCTTAGCCATTAATAGTAGCAAAAAACCACCACCACTTATATAATAGTTGCTTCGCTCACACATGTATTTTATGTACATGTAACGGTTTCGCATCACTTTGACTCTAACCAACCAATGTAATGAAGAGGTAGTATTGCTAGAAGAGGTGTATCTTATTGTTAGAAGTAGTCTGAATTTGAAATGGGTGGACTGAATTTCATCCGAGTGGGCAAGATTTTCGGTTCCTTTACGTTATCTGCATCACTGACCAAAAGACATATTATTCGCTTTTGATAGGGGATATTTCCATTTTGATTACGCAACCAAGAAGTGTTCGCGGAAAAATACCACCATTTCACTACCATTTCACCACCAAAATACCACCACTATCTATGACTACCACCACCTCTGCCACATATATGATACCTTGCAGATATCCCCGAGGACAGTCCGTTCAAGGTGGACCTGGAAGCGAAAGTGGACACCTCCACACCCGCATACGTTCACTCGTTCGGAATGTCCGAGAATCACTTCGTCCTTCTCGAGTCGCCTCTTCGTATGAGAGTCATGAAACTTGCGTTCATGTGAGGACCTTACTTTTTCGTAATAAAAAAGGAAGTATCTGAGTCACTTGTTTCATGTTAATATTAGAGTATGCAAGAAACATGTTATTTACAGAATTAGTAATATTGGCATTTTTGACTTCGTTCTCTACAAATATCCCACTCTCTGTGTGATGAAATCTTATTGTTAGGTTTTTTTCCAATTACACTAATTTGCAATAGTATTCAAATTCTTTGCAATACAATAGGGTTTGACAAGCTTGTAAACCTACCAAGAACTGTCAAGAATAGGAACACGCTTAAAAAGTTGAATATATAGAAAAAAACTTTTAAAAAAAGCTTAAAAAGTTGAATATATATTCAACTATTTTTTACAGAACGGAGTCAGATATGCCAATAATAATGAGAGTTATTAGTACGAGTAAAATTTTCTCAAAGTGTATGTGTTGACGACCCGCAACTCTTGTGCTTTATGAATACACAGAAGCAAAATCTTCGATGGACTCCTGCCCCCCCTCAGCCCTTAAAGATTGTTCTTTACAGGAAATATCTAAACGCCTCGTTCAACGATTGCATGCAGTGGCACGAAGGCGAGAAGACGAACGTCATTATTGTCAATCGCAAGAATGGAAAGAAACTGCCATACAAAGTGCGTTTCTTAATATTAGCTTTTTGATATGGTATGATACAATGTTGACTTTCAACCGCAATGGTGTAGTGGTGGAGTATTCTCCATACACTCGTTTAATGGCAGCAAAACGTTTCTTTGTCTCATCTTATTGTTTCTTTGTCTCATCTTATTGTTAGTATTAAATGGGATTTCCGAGAGTTCTTATTTTGAGCTAGGGAATCAGAAAACGAAGCAAAAGGCCTAATAATTAAAACCATTTCTCATGAAATTCATTTCAGGTTACACTGGATTCGTGCTTCACATTCCATCATGCGAACTCATTCGAGAAGGACGGCTATCTGGTAGTGGATATTTGCAGCACCAAGAACGCGACAAAACTCGGTCAAATGATGCTGGATAAATTGCGACACGTGACTGGCGCCAGCCCGATTGAACTGGTCATGAAGTTCAACAGGTGTGCGCACTTCGTTCTCCGGATTTGAATTGAGCGATATATGTATACTTCCCCGCAAATCTTACAATTAGTGTGTTCAGAAACCCAGTTTTTGGGAAGCGACATTATTTATCAACTGGTCTACTATTACTAACATGATTATGTACAGTTTTATGAAAGCACAGTGATAAAACTAAAATCCTTAATGTAGTTTCATAGTGCCCGAAACAGACAGTTTAATAGTGAAAAAACTATCATTTCGAAGCAACAATAGTGCACACCATGTCTAAACTGTGTTGTATCATAACTTCCACCGGTCTCAAATTTGCATATTCCTTTGTTCTTGTCCGTATGCAAATTAGGCACTATAGATCGACGGAAGCAACGTTTTGTGAATGCGTGTAAAAAACTCCAGCAGCTTTTGTGAAGTAGGATAACTATATATAACTGAATGGTTATTTTCTTCACTGCAGCCATCTTTCATTATGGAAACCTATGTCGTTACAGATTCATTGTACCATTGGAAGGCGTGGAGAAGGCGCCTGTCGGGACAGATTTGCTGAAGAAGTGCCCATTCGCAATGGACTGCAAGGCAGTGAAGACTGCTGATGGAGTCCACCTCACAATGACACAACTCGCAAATCACTGTAAGCGCAACTTATTGTTAGGCGCAACTTTTTGTCAGGCCCCCGGATAATCCCGCAATCGCACAAAATCACTTGCGCACAAATCATAACTAGATAGTAACTTCAGCTAAACTGTGTAACTGTATTTTAACATGAGTCTCAAGTTTTGCTTAAAAGAGGCCAAAAACCGTTGTTTTGTGTTAGCATAATTGCGTGTATAAGAGACCCGCAACTTCTGTGAGGGGAGGGCAACTATATAAGAAAATTGTGCTTTTTGCTCCGAGGACTCACGGTTTCTGTCCCCCTTTAAAGGACGAGTCCGTTTTGTGCCAAATATCAGGCTATGGTTATCTGCATTCATCCTTGCAATAGTGCTGAACGTAGCAATGAAAACGTTTCAACTACTGGTGAAACGGCATAGAGATGTGAGATACTTGAATATGTTGGCACATTTGTATTGTAGGGAAGAACGACAACAATAAGATTGGTGTGCCGGATATTTAGGTCACGCACTTCAATAGTACTTATCTGAACAATGGCAGCTATTGTTTCTCATGCATATTTGCGGTATCTTCTACACCGATAAAAAAGAGACTTGTATTCAGGCTTCGAATTTCCCAAGTACAACTACGAGAAGCACAATGCCCGACCGTATCGATACTGTTACGGAACGTGTGACTATGAGGATCGAGCGCATCTGACTGCGGTAGGTCACAGTATGTTGAAGCCAGTGGATAAATAGTATCGTATCCCAAAAATTGGGTTTCTGAATATACCTAAAGTTGCGGCGGGGGGATCGGCTTCTACCCCCCCCCTCCGACAAAACTTACTTTTACCCCTACTTTGGCT
>JACMIJ010001470.1:0-12336 GCA_014805365.1 Koerneria luziae
TAAGATGGCACCATTCCTGGTTTGTGAGATGTCCGCAGCAAAATTTGAAAATGGTACCATGCATAGTTCGCCTTGCTGAACAATCTGTGTAAGTTTGGCTGCGATCCGCGGAATTGAGTACTGACCGTTCCCTTGTAAAGTATACGATGTATATTTGAAGCCCACCCTTCAATCAATACGAAACGTTCAACGCCCTTACAAGAGCATTTGCCCTGTTGCCAAAGATGCTTTGGAATTTGAATAACGATATAAGCAAAGTAGAATACTAAAAACTACTATAATATGTTGAAGTGAAGACGGCCAATACTTGTAGCAAATTAGGTAATTGAGTTGTGTTGATGCTTACAATTGCGCAAGCTATCGACAATGTGTATTCCCATTTCTAATCTTTTCTGCATTTGAGAAGGGGCATTTCTATCTATTGTTTTCTTTACGTCATACCAACAATGGCTGCTAATGGTTTGCTAAACGTTTTTTCGTCGATATTAACGCTCATTGTCAATAAGCCAATTTGACCTTACCACATATGAACTATATGGTCTTCTTGCATTCCTGTCAGTACTTCTTATGTTTGTTTGAACTACGTTTTGTGAAAATATCAACGTTTGGACTTAATTAGTGAGAAATACATATGAATTGTTGTTGTACACCAACGTTTTGCCGCCGTAGCATGATGTTCTGCTTCCTGTGAGCTTTCCAGTGACCTTTTACAGTATCTCTGTATAAAAGGTCACTGGAAAGCTCACAGGAAACAGATGAGTTTACTATCATATCGCAGCTTGTAGACTTGACTTACACTATGATGTGCACTGCAACTGAAATGATCTGCCACAACGTTACTTTAAAAACACTTCATTAAAGAAGGTGTAAACTCACTTTTTAAAGTACTTCTTCTTCCTTACACCATTCCCGCATTTCGCAGGGTCGGTGCTTCCCGTCTTGATAGGACAAGCCCTAGCCTGGGTACCCAGGGGAACTTTTTAAAGTACTATGTCCCCGTTAACCATAGCTTGGCCAAGGTGTGGTTGACACTTCTGTAGCTTGTTTAGTGATATAAATGCCAATTCAGTGTTATATGAGGCTTTAAAGACAGAAAATCGTCAAAGAATAGCATATAACTATGCCCGCTTTATTCTTGTTCTACAGCAAACATAAGATTCGGGCTTAGTAAGAAAAAAGTGCGTGCACTCCTTCTTTAATTATTATAGTTGGTATCCTTTGCAGACACTCTTCTCACGTGTTATTCGGATTCAACGGTAACCGAGCACTGCACTGCGCGTCACCGCTCGTGTTACACCGCGTTCCGCTACGTCAATCGCAGCGTGCAAGCGGGTTTTAGCGGCTGCTCGGCGGAATTCGCTTCCGGCGAAGCGTGCGTCCACAAGAACTCTCTGGACTGTTATTGCGCGGAGGTAAGATAAGGCAATTTCTGCCGTCGTAGTAAGCTGTTCTGTTTCTTGTGAGCATTCCTGTGAGCATTCGAGTAACCTTTTTACGGTGACACAGTGTAAAGGGTCACTGGAAAGCTTTCAGGAAACAGAAGAGCTTACTACTGCAGCTGGCAATCTTACAATTAGGCAGATTGAAACGAACCATGGAGAGGGCACCCTCTTGCAAGTTTCTCTTACAAGTCCTCTTACCCATCCTCTTACAAGTTAGAAATTACCCTCACACCCTGATTTGTAGAACTAAGACTTTTGCATGAGGCGATCTATGGAGAGCCAGTTATGAGCATTCTGATGAACTGATTGTGAGGTTACATATCTTGAATCGATTTCGGGACAGATTAGAATTCTTAACCCTATGAATTTCTCGACTTGTTGTTTCCGTAGCTTCTTTTGTATGTTTTTTTTCCAAAGCAGGGGCATTTCAGGACAATTGCAATGCGCCCAGCGACAGCTGGACTCAGCTAGCACTCCGCGAGTGGTTCCGACTTCACCCGGAAGACGCGCCGACAACAACAACGACCGTCACTTCTGGTATGAAAAAGGCTGTAGCTTTGACAGCCTTTCTTGTGCCAAGGCTACAACCTTCCATTCAAGTATTCGCAACGGCTTCTGCCTTTTGGTAACGCGTGGCAAAAAGTGAAGCGAATTTCTCCCATTTCAGCGCATTGCGTCTTTGGAGAATACTGATTGTGAGAGGTCCAGGGAGGGCATTGTGGGGCATATTCAAGTCTGAAGTTGCCCAAGCATTCACACGGAAGCGCTGTCAAAGCTATTAACTCTTGGAACCGTGCAGCCTAGCCTAAGCTATTGCCTTCCGTTTGAGCATTCACAACGGCCATAGCTTCAGCCTTTTGCTATCGCGCAGCAAAAGCAATGACCTAGCATTTGAGCTTTCATGACGAGCTTTCATTTCATGGCTTTCATTTCATGGCAGACTTGCAATCAAGTATTCACAACGGCCTAAGCTACAGATTTTGATAACGCACAGCCCAAGCTACATCCTTTTCTTCCAGCGATCGAGACAACATCGACGTATCAGTCGCCGCTGAACGTGTGGGTGCTGGGCGCACTCGGATTCGTCGGTGTCCTCGTCGCCGCCGTCATGTGCATCGTCAACTGGTGCCGATTCAAGAAACGAAGAAGTCGTCCGATCGATGAGGAGGCGAAAAGCGTGAGTTTTTATATATTGAATAGAATAAAATAGAATAGAATATGTTTATCTCCAAGTTTTACTGGTGATAGGGCAGTAACACTTATAGGAGATAGTTATATAGGAGATATATGAACTTTACGATCTTTATAAACTTTATATAAACTTTATAAATAGTATAAACTTTATAATCTTTGTTCAAGTTTCGAGGTAAGCTGTTTTTGGAAGTTGTTGATCGATTTCTGATTAATCGATACTGTGAAACCGTTTATACACAGCGTTTTAAATCGAACTTATTGTTAGTTGTGTAAGATTAGTTGGCTTCGGTGTACACGCCTTGAACCACGTCTTTTCAGGAACCACCCAGTATTGAAGAACCATCGTCGAAGAGTACAAGAAAAGAGCCAACGGAAAAATCGCAAGGCGCATCTAATCGAGTGGATGCCAAGTCGTCCGAGCACTCCAGAAGAACAGAAGTGTCGTCTTCGGGGAACGCAACTTCAACGGATTTGCCTTATTGAGCCCACTGAGCTTATTTGAGCTTATTGAGCCCAGTGAGCCCTCCTTGCCCCACTGGAACTGCACTTTTGATGTGCTTCGTTATTACTTGTTGTTCTATTTCAGTAGACTTGCTCTTGTCGCTGATAAAGCTATTGTGAGGAAAAAACATTGTTTTCTGTGGAATTCGTTGGAATTCCTATCTTATTGTTAGAATAGAACAACATAGGATTGAGACGGGATGTCGGATAAGTATTATTGGCATACTAGACTCCGTTACCTACTATGCTATTCTGTACAAATATCCGACTGTCACTACATAACCAGTTTTGTAAGCGTATTCAATATGCTTACAGTTCATAACAGGTTCAAAATTTGGGAAACGGCATAAAGTTGCAAAAAATTTGACTGACAACAAATGTTGTGTATTTGCTGTAAGAAACATAACAATAAGATGTCATCATAAAGCAGCAGTCGGATATTTGCATGGAACGGGTTCAGATATATGAATAGTAAGAAGAACATAGGAACTGAGATGGGATGCGCTCATTAGGTCCCGCTTTTGCATGCCGATAATTGTGAGTGGGTCACGAGACTGCGTTCTGTAGAATCCGCCACTCCCCTCCCCCCACATGCTTCAGAACCAGGATCTACCTGGGTTATCTTAGAACCTTTTTCGCAGTGCTTTTCTAACAGAGTTTGACTATGGTATATTCCTGAACAACACTACCCTAAAACGATATTAGTACCTAGTCTGTCCTAAAGTTCAGAACACATTTCCGTCATTTTTGTGTTGCTGCTTTAGATGAACTTAGAAATGGATTGGATAGATACTTGTTATTGTAAATAGATGTATAGTTACGTAGTAACAATTTAGTTTTCAGCCGCATTCAGGCGTTTATCTTATTGTACACATATTTATTACTTTTATAACAAGTACAATATAACAAGTTTAGTGCTGTGTGCCGAATCGAATTCCCTTGTGCACTCGGCCCTTGACCAGGGTCTTCTTGCCATCGACAATTTGGTAGTAGTCGGGTTGAATGAAGGTGTGCGTTCCATCGGCTTCGAGTTTGTAGTGCTCGGCCAGGTACGACTCGAACTCGGCCATCGCTCCGGATTGACCGAGAGCGCCGTTCTCTGAAGGTTTGAGGAATAGATCGAATGTGAATCGGCTTAAACGGGGTTAGTAGCGCACTCAGCACTCTTTGACACCCTCGTTATTGGCTTATCGATAAGATATGTGGAGTCCGCATAACCTATTCTTTGATTGAAAACGTTATGAACCCCGATTTCCAGCCTCTTACAATTAGAAATAGCAATTAATTTTTTGCTTTAGCCTGTGTGATGTCAAAATTTAAAAGAAATTTTTTTTCGGTTTATGGTTCTTACAAGGCACACAAATATGTGGCATTGTTCTGTTCGAAATCGGCTAATCCTTTGCTTCATACACTAGCTGCGGCAGTAATCCTTTCTGTTACCGGCGTGCTTTCCAATAATCTTTTACAGTACTCATTGTCAGTGTGAAAGTCTACTGTAAAGCTCACTGGAAACGATAAGCTACTTCCAAGGCATCAGTAGAAGGTTTTAGAATTCTATCTCGATATAACGCGCTCCAACGAGTTTGTTCTACGATTGTTTTCGCCTTACCGTCACAGTGCAGTTCGCAGGCGGGGAACTGCGGGATGCCGAATTGATTGGCGGACTCGCAGGCGTAGAAGAGATTGATCGAGCCGGGGCGGTAGCACGGATTCTTGTAGAACGGCGCCGTGATGCACAGACGGAGCACGCCGCGGTGGCTGCAAAGGCACATCGGTTATCGAAAAGTTGGAGTTGAGGATTTCAATGTACATTTGTATTCCTCTAATATTAAGTTGGTACTTAAACACCCATTAGTTACTTATTGCTGTTTCTGAAAGTAACAGTAAGTAGGTAGATGCCTTCATGATGAACTTTTAACTTACATGAAAGCAGTTCTGGGAGAAATATTCGCATTACTCTAACAATAAGGTGGAACTTAGTTGGAACTTAGCCCATTAGTGAATTTGCGATCAAGCACCAAAATTCAGTAAAGCCCGATGTTCGAAGAAAATTGCAGATGCCCTGTTGCCCTTAAATCCTGTTTAGTCATTTCCACTTGGGTCTAACAATATGCTGCAGTTGCAACTAATTGTAAGAATAAACAATCAATAATCTTTCTTACTTGCAGGCCCTGGCACTGTCATGCAGAATGTTGTTCTGGTAGGTATCGTAGCATCCGGCCATAATATCAGATGCGGAGAAGAAGACGTCTTCGATGCAGGCAAGGTTGCCGTGGTAGATGGCTGAAATGTGGTTGCAGTACAAAATTGCAGAATTGCATCTCATAGCTGCACAATCAGATATCATCATTAGCTCATGGCCATGAGTGACAGATTTACAGTTGGGAGGGCGCTTCTATGACGATAGCAATTTGGAACCTTGAAGCTGTAAATGTGATTCAGAGTGCGCCTATCGCTTGAAACTCCGTTATACAAACATGAAATGAACACACAACACACGTTTTTTTCATAGGATTGATTTATATGTTCTAAGAACTAAGACACAAGAGGTCTTATTGTTAGTAGTACTTGTCTCAAGTAATCCAACACTAACAATGAGATCAAATATCTAACATTTGGGGCTACAAAGTATATGTAAAGCGCAAAATGTTCTTGTATTTAAAGTATTTCACCTGTGGGTAGTCCTGAAAGGGCCAGAACCTTGTACAAGGTATTTGGTATTTCTAATAATTATTCTATACGGATGCAGATAGTATATTGATTTTTTGGAAACTATGTGTGTTTTGAGACTATAACTGCCGCGGTAGTAAAAAAACCCAGGAATACGCAAACTCGAAATCTCCCAGGTTTCTGCTATGTAATGGGATTTTTTTGCTGAGCTCAGAGGAAACTGCGATATTTCAAGCTCGCGGATTCCATTTTACTACCGCGGCTGAAGTGCTGGTGGCTACGTACTGCTGAGTCCGGCTCCGCACTTGAAGTCCAGATCCTCGAGCACACCCTGGACGCCCCACATTTGCTGGACATCGGTCGATGGGCCCGAGAGAAGGTTTCGCGGGCTCAGACAGTACTCATTGCCGAACAAGCACTGGTAGAACTGTGTCAGACCGCTGAAAAAAGGAGAACAATATATTGGCTTGGCTTCATCTAAGCTCAGAAGAAAAGGCCTAAAATAAGCCTGAATAGTACTTGAGTGTTTGAAAAACACTCATTTTTCAGTGTTATGTATTTCGGGATCCTATTGAAAAATGAGTGTTATTGACACTCAAGCATTATAGAAAGAAAAAGAAAGAAATATGCAAATCTTGTACACCTTTTTTCATATAGGTGTAACTGGGGGAACTCTGTGGGTGGGCGAATTCGATTGCACTTGCTTGGCACTTACTTGCAGGCGTGCACGATGTTATCGATCCGTCCACCACCGGAACCCCAAGTGCGCATGAAGAAGTTGTTGAGGATCGTGTAGTCGTTGTAGACGTTCATGACGTCACCATCGATTGGAACCTGAAAACGAACGTTTGCTTGGTTTGTTTTCTTCAGTTCTATGAGTACTTTTTGAGCTTCTTAAAGGGGCCCGGAAACCGGCATTTCATTTGTACAAAATGAGTTCGTAATGAGTGCTTTATTGACCCGCCACTTTTGTGTTCAGGGAATACACATTCCTCGATAAACTGACGGTTTCCGGTATAAATATACCCTCTTTCCTCTGTGTCTATGTGCAGTTCAAAAGTTGCTCAGGTTACTCGTCATTTCCAACAATTAGTTGGCTTTCTGTCAGTTCCGCACATGTTCTTATTGTTAGCAAAAATAGGAAAAATACAACCTTTATACTGGCAAAACACTTATTTAAAAAAAACGTACTCCTAAGAAACTCTGGAATGCGTTCACGGTACACGATCGGAAGGTGGCCGACACACATGATCCGTTCGTGGGAAACAGAAGAGCAGACGAGAGGCCTGCAAAAATTAACACCAAAAAAATGAGTGTTTTAAACACTCAAGTACCTACGTATACCTAACGCACGCATATGCTGATGAGAAAACTTCCGCTGGTCTTAAATTTGCATACTTCTTTGTCAGGAAGAGTAAGTGTAACTTTTGTTGTCGTATGCAAATGAGGTCCGGCGGAAAAAATATCATGCAATCAATAATTGTGATATTGTGTTTAACGATTTTTAAGAAAACTAAACATTTGATTGAATTTTTGTTCAGGAATGCAATCTATGCAATCAGATATTGTATGTAATTTCTGATTTCTAGCCTCAACAGTTATCGATTTTTAGAATCCTAAGGTTCGGAATGCCTAACAATAAGATTATTATGCTTTCTTCGTTTTTTATAATAGTACACTTTCTAAGATGAAATTTACCAAGCGTGGCTGCTAGAAGGATGAGGGAGCAGCGCATTTCTCGTCCCGATGTGCAACTCTTCGCGACTTCGCCTCCTTATCGTGGGATCGTAAAAGTTCTAGAGGCGCATACATAACTGCGCGCGAGCTGATATCACTATACAACCCAGGTTGTGATGTAAGCTAAAGATAAAATTTGTGAGGAGCACTCTCCGAACTGCAGAGAAAGTGAATCATCCGCAACTGTTTGCGTACTCACATTATTTTATTGACCCGCCACTTTTGTGTTCAAGGAATACACGTAAGCAAATTCCTCGGTAAACTGACGGTTTTCGGCCCCCTTTAAGAGTTGTGTGTGAGTTCGTGGTACTTGCGATGATATACAACCTCGGCTGTGATGTAAACTGAAGATAAAATCTGTGAAGCACTCTCCGAACTGCAGAAAGTGAATCATACGAAACTGTTTGCGTACTCACACAATTCAGAGTTCCTTGAACTGTAATTGTGTGAGTTCCTGGAACTCCTAAGAGAAACCTGATCTAAGACTTGTTAAAAATATTCGATATATCATGCAGGCTATGAAAATCGTGGGGATTCAAGTAACTGTACCTTACAGAGGAGCATCAAAGATGCTTGATGTTGTGTTTTTTGTAATAGCAATACGTCTGTACTGGAAGGTCAGTGTTTCACCCGCCGTACATTCTTCAATTCGTGTTTTGCTTTTTATTGAATGTAAGACTGAATCTATCCCAAGATTAAACCTTACCAGTAGCACTTTCTTCTTCTGACTTAAAATGATTGCATACTTTTAGTAAGCATCCTATCTAGACGGAAAGCACCGAAGAAATTGTATAAGGAAGAACAAGAATACTAATAGTAAACACATTTATTACTTCACCAACAATGTTCAATACAAATCTTTATTACCACGTGGCCAAATTACAATTCACTTTATCACAATAACAGAAACATTCGGTTGAAGGGAGGAACTTTCTCCATTACAAAGGAATTCCTCCCCGACCTTCCAAAGTAGATCAAAACATTTGGGCGGGAAGGGTGTTCTTCACCCAGGCCTCGGGGACTCGCGTGAGCTCACCGGACTCGGAGCGAGTCAGGTACGAGGGAATGAGGTACTCATATTCGCCCGAGGTCGACACGCGAACGGTTGCCGGGAGGGCGTCGGACTGGTTGGGGGCGGCTGGAATGGAATAGAAGAGAATATTTTAATTCTATTCTATAGAGAAGAGAATAAAAATATTAAGTATGGCTGCCCTATTGCCAAGGATACTGGTTGTAATGTAGCCACGCTTATAGGAGACAGTTTCGGCGTGGGTGGATCGAGATGATGTATTGTATTGGAGGTTATCGATGTACGAGCATTACAAGACATGCGGGAATTGTTAGCGAATTCATCATTCTTCAAATACTGCTTCAAGGGGGGCCAGAAACCGTCAGTTTACCGAGCAATTTGCTTATGTGCATTCCCTGAACACAATAGAGCAAGGGAATCTTTTGCGCTTTGAGGTCAGGAACACCCCTTGGCTTTGACCCATTGGAAGATTGCTAGAAGGTGTACTGTCATAACGAGAGGTCCGTGTGAATGCTTGGGCAACTTCGGACTTAAAATGCCCTGACCTTCTCAGGACTCCCCGCAGGCGAAATGCCTTGAATACGGGCAAACTTTACCTTTTTGCTTTATGAACACATTTTGTGCGAATGAAATTCCGGACTCCTTTAATGCAATGTACTTTGTGTCGTTTATAAGCGAACACTAACAAGCTGAACCTTGGTTTTGCGCATAACCTAAGGTAACGCGGCGTCTCACCGGGCGTGCAGCGAAGTCGCGGCGCGCAATGGCGGAACTGCCCAAGTACGTGCTGGCGCGCGCCCTCACAGCCGATCCACGTGCCGATATCGCGGTTCACCGTGCGGCAAACACCCGAATCCCAAACACCCGAGATACCGGAGACGAGGGCTTGCGCATGGCTGAAAGTAATACAACATCATTCGTTACTATTGAAGAATCGAGTCCAATTTACTTCGTTCTTGACATATACGTGTCTACTGAAACATTGAAATCCTAGGTTATACGGGGAAACCTATAAGGTGGCGAAATGCCTTGAATACGTGAGACTTTGCCTTTACAAGAAGGCTTACAGCAAGTACTATACTACCAGTGCGCTTGTTCTTCCAAGTTATGTAAATTACGTAAAGCCATCCGGATGATACTGAAACGCTTAGAAATAGCTAACTTTTCCGTTACTTTATGACGGATGGCCTGCTATACAAGCCGTGGTATACAGCACCTTGCAACTAGGCGAACGAAGACACGAATAGCACTAACAATGGGAATGTTTATTAGGTCGTAAAAATTACCGATAGCTAATAGCTGCTCCTAAACGATTAGCCTAAGGAATGTGTACATAAGCTTTTGGTTAGATCGACAAATCGTGTTCAATAGCTAAAAACGACATACTCGCAAACGTTGTTGAAGTCGTCGTGCTGGATGTTCTGCTGGTAGGCGGTGTAGTACTGTTGCATCACGTCGTCATAGTTCACCTTGGTGTTCTGGAAGCACCACGAGACGTTCGGGTCCTGGATCATAGCTGAAAAGGGGCAGGATTTGATCTACCTTGGAAGGCAAGGGAGGACTTCGTTTGGGATTGTAGATGGACATGTTCAACACTAATTGTAAGTATTTGTATTTGAAAAAACCTTAACAGTTATCGATCGATATTAATATTATGCGGATACCTAGCTCTAATTGGTCAAAGTAGAAGGACATTCTGATATGAGGTACAAGTTATGGTTTGTGCGGAACTTTTGTGCGCTTATGGTGTCGTCCCGCTCTAAGAGAAAAATAACCTTCAAATCAGCCTGAAAGGTGAGATGTTACAGATGCCGACTACAAACTACATTCAGTTCACGAAAATGAGGGTTTCTAACAAACTGCAGACGTAAACAGTGAATAAGACCCTCAAATTTTAGGGGTTTTTTGGCTTACGATAGATGGCATCGCCGCACTCGAATCGGACACGGTTGAATTTGCCTTCGAACTGATAGGCCGTCCAGACATCCACGTTCAGGTACGACAAGCCACTGACGCCCAGACAGAACTGGATGTTCTGCTTGCCCAGGCATCCGTAGAGATACGACATCCCGCTGCAAGTGCGACATGTGGTTACGCTAGTCTTATTAGTTCTATTGTTTAAGTCGACTCACAATGGCTAACAAACATATTGGGTTAGTCGGTCACAGGTGAGAGAGGCCAAAATCGGCTAACTCTTGATCACTAACTTAAATTAGCCTTATTTTACATAATACCAACTATCTACTACATTAGTAACTTTTAGCTTTCGATAGCAATACATTTTGCTGGTCTTATTGTTAGCTTTTTTTTTAAATTTTAAGTGCAACGTCTTTGTTGTGTGTACATTTTAGTGAATCCTCTTTAGGAAATACTTTTCCTGTTACTAGTCCAAAAAGTAGATCAAAGATTACTTGAAAAGCATTACTAAAAAAAATAAGATGTATTAACGTACTTGCACACGTTAACGACAAATTGGACCGAGGTGTAGTTGTACTGGTACTGTGCCTTGAGCACACTGTCGAACACGGCCGGGTCTCTCAAGAAGCGGCTCATGCTGAACGAAACATCTTTATTAATATTGTTTTATGTTATATTATATTTTTTATTTTATTATTACTTTATAATAATAATATTTATCGCCAAGTTTACTTGGTGCAGGGCAGTATAACTTTATGAGAGACGATAGCGATGTGTGGGTGGTGGCATCTTGTTGTTAGCACTTTTTGCAACTTTATGCTGTCAGCACGGAACATTTGCGCTTTAGACATTCTTGAACTAGTCTTGAACTGACTACATCATATTATACTACACTGAATTGACTGGGAACTAAAAATTTTAACTTGAACACTAAAGGTGGGCGAAACAAATCATTTGTATCACCTTCTCTACTATGTGTTCACATTCAGTCCACTGACAATAAGACAATTAAGTGTTTTTGCAATAGACGGTATTACGGTCCTTTTAGACCTAAGCAATGTTCTTGTATTCAAGATATGAACACAAACATGATCAAAACCGGTATCAGTTGTCATCTTCAAAGATGTTGCAGAAAATGTTGGCTGCTGGATTCAAGACATAAAGGATAACACCATAAGTTTTGCCATAAGGTTCTAAGAACCTTGAACACTGGAAAGTTCTAGAAGTCGTCCCCGACTCACTCTTGGAGGAATCGATCCGAGAGATCGGCCAGGCACTTGTTGACCGCGGTCGAATCGCAGTTGGTCTGGTCCGGCCGCCCGCGGCCAGACGCGACCGCGGCCACGGAGAAGGCGACTGAACATGCGATTGTATGCATATTATATCGACACCGTGACCAATCACAGTTATTTCAACGTCCTGTGAAATATTCCTATGGAAATTTGGACCTCCTGGAGTGTTGCCAGTGCAAAATTTTTTTGACATCTTGTACGTTAGTCACAGGTCAGGAATACGTCTGATTGTATGACGGACACAATGAAGAAACGAGAAATAGTAGCGGCCAAAGCTACAGCTTTCCTAGTGCCAAAGCTGCAGCCTTTTGTATCCTCAAGCTGGACCCTTTCGTGTGTCAAGGATGCAGCCTTTTGTATGCCTTATAGTTAGCTGCAACCTTCCTTGTGTCAAAGCTGTAGTGTTCTTAGTGCCAATGCTGCAACCTTCCATTTAAAGAAGGAGTGAACGCACTTTTTCTTACTATGCCCGAGTTTTATGTTTGTTGTGAAACACGAATAAGTAGGGCATAGTTACATGCTATTTTTTGACGATTTTCTGTCTTTCAAGCCT
>JACMIJ010001471.1:0-12333 GCA_014805365.1 Koerneria luziae
TGCTTATCATGGTTGATGCCTGTGTTCGACTGTGCGATTATCGCGTACCGGGTATGAGTCCATGGCCAATTCTCGTCGTCTTATTGTCTATATTACATTAATTTATGTAATTTTGTAAATAAGAGAAGCTTTTTTTAGTGGTTAGACAAAGGCTTTCATAACTTATAACCATTGGTCATGTAAGAACCACATCATCCTGAGACAGTGCAACTTCCGGCGGTCTCAAATTTGCATACGCTTTTGTTTTCGCAAAGAAGCTGCATTTATGTTTGTATGCAAATGAGGTATTGTAAACCGGCGTTTGTCACGAAAATTTGTCGTTTCTATTACTATACTCATTCTGCCTCGGTAGTAAACTTTTCTGTTTCCAGTAAGCTTTCCAGTGACCTTTTACAGTGATTCAGTGTGAAAGGTCACTGGAACCGGGAAATTTACTAGTTTAATGCCGTTTCTTCTAATCATAATCAGGAGACAAAGGCGGTGAGATTGCACTTGAACGGTCAAAATGATCATTTCCATTGGCACTGGAATGGGACGGGTGCCATCACCGGAGTGGAACAGCTTCCAATGGCTGATCCCATCCAATCACTTCTCTTGTTCTGTTCAGAGACAGTTGCCGATTCTTGTGCGATTCCTTTGTGAGGTGCGCGTGTTCTGCGCAATTCTGTTGTAGTTTTCCTAACAATAAGTCGCGTTTATTATATTATAGTGTTATTATAGCTTACAAAATAAAGATATATTTATTTCTGTGACCATCCTTTATTTGTTAGTGATTATACGTCGTATTTAAGGCAAGCTCGAACTACGGTATTCAACGCTCCTTACAAAAGAACTTATTCCACCAGTTTTTCATGCAACGTAAGGAGATAAGCGTCTTACATTTTTTTGTATCTCTGCACAATTGCGTGTTTCTGGTGTATCCCAGGAAGGCGTTGATTCAGTGTATTTCTGGCTCCGTTCTCCTCTGTTCCTCACTGATTTCGTGTGAACGGTGTGTTCTGATCACGACGAGTCATCCTATTGTTTCTGTCCGGCGACGAGATATTTTGTTCGTTGTTTCACTTGTCTAAATCTGTGCGTTCGCAGGGTGCAAACTATGCTCTACTTTGGATGGTGCGGTTGTGGTTAGCTGGTGTGACGGTGTAACGGGTGGTACAGCCGGCTGCGGCAGGTAAGTTTTACGACGCCGCCAAGAGTAAGAACTGCCTGGATAATGAGAACCTTCGCACAAAGGATAACCAAAAAAATTTAAAAAAACATTGTTCGAGGGTTCTCATTCAGGCGGTTCTTATATTGGGCGGCGCCAATTTTACGTTATTAGTGTATTATTGAATATGGCTGAAGCCCAATGTTTCGAATTCGATTATAGCCTTATTAAGCAACTCTGAAACGGTGTTGTGACAGTTTCAGTTGTCATCTAGTTTTCCTTGCCCATCTCATTTTCCTTGCCCATGCAGCTGATCTCAGAAAATCCTTGCACCTTCTGTCTCGTCTTTACAAGTTATCAGCTCAGTTATCAGTTATCAGTTACACAACAAGTGCAAAGGTAGTGTCGTCTCATTGCCTAGACAATTTGCTCGATAAACACAACAATTTTGCGTATGTATCGAATGACTGTTTCCTTGCAATTCTTCAACAGTTTAAGGCTTTCCGTTCCCATACTGAAATTGTTTTTCGCACCGTAAATTGGCTCGTAAACACGTGTTTAATCCGCTGTGCGGCCTTCTTTTTCGATCATCATAAAATGATTCTCGATAATGGTTTGATATGGACACCTCGTTATTGTGCCTGGTCCGAACACGTTAACGGCCCACTTTTATCTTATGGGCTTTGTTTGAGCTTAATTCTGCCAATCTTGGCATTTTGCCAACGGATGCCTGCTCAAAGCCAGTCCTTTACATTCTCCTGGTATGCAATATTCTGGACTTCCACCAACATTTGGTAGAGCACTAGCGTGCTTTGATATCAGACCTGTTATTGTGCCGTTCTTATTGTTAGGTTGAACCCGCACGAAACTACCATTAGCTACGGATTAGCAATCTGCTTGAAATGAATATCTGCATCTGTTAGGGCTCTAATTGTCATTTGTGGCAAGGTTATTACGTTATGAGGGATATGCATTTTGCCATTAAAGCGGCAAGGATAGTGTTTCAGAGAAGATTAATATCCTGTCCAGTTAAGATAAGTTGATACCTTGTCTTTGTAGGATAGATACATCGTGCTTTCTACACATGCCGTTTACGAATTGTGTTCTAGGACGGGTTCTATGGGTGCGTTAATGCTTAAAGTTATAACACTTTGACTGTAGTTTGACACCACACATGCCTTCTTGGTAGTTGGTTTTATTCTTTAACCAACTACCAAGAAGGGGGGGGGTTTAGGGTTATTTTTATTCTTTGGTTTTATTCTCAATTCTCTTTGGCCAAAGATAGCGTCCGCCTAACAATATGCGCGTTTCCAATACACAGTGCGAACAATGTCACAGTGACGGTAACAGTAATGGGATGGATGCCCCGTATAACTGTCCGCCGTTGGGGTGCGGTTCCCATTACTCGTTAGGGGTACTTAATGGCCGGGGGATGGGAATTGTTGGGAAAAAGTCCTCAAGGCCGGGCGCAGGGCTGTTATTTGCTAGGTAGTGATGGAAGTTACCCATACGTCGAACTCAAGGCAATATCTTGCCTATGTTAAAGTGTTGGTGTAACTTGAGGATTGGCCTATAGCTATCGGTTACAGTGATTAGCCTTTTTGGATTGTTTAGAAGAACTAGTTCCGTATGCATCCGTGGAAAGGAACTTCTCATTGTCAGCCCAAATTTATAGCTGTCTTGAAACAGAGAAGTAGCAATACGTTGTTTTGAAACGTGTACCTTGGATAAATTCCTGAGAGTCTTGCAATAGTAGGATTGACTATCTTGTCTCGGCATCAGGCGCCTTCCTGTCATCTTCCATTCTTGAGTTGTGTTTTCATGGCCTGCGTTGATCTGTAGACTGCCTGCTCCGTCCTGTTTGATTTACTTTGTTTTCAGTTTTTCCAGTTTGTTCCTTTAAAGCTGCCCATACATAGATCATCGGTCTAAGATTAGCATATTCCTTTGTTCATTGTTCTAATTCCTTTGTGTTCATATGTAAATGAGGTATATTAGACCCGCAATCATGAAACACTGTGTTTTTTCTATCACAATTATATTATACAAGTACAGTTGGTGATATCGTGTGTGGTCTCACAAAGTGTTCTCTTTATGGCGCACTTGCGCTAATTTGTATTGCGGCTCCGGACTTTGTTTTGTTTCTTACAATTAGGACTTTGTTCTTTGCGGTTGCACACATTTGATATCGTTGTCAGCAAGATGGATTTTGCGTGTTTCACGTATTGCACAAAGGGTGATCATTACTAGGTTTTTTTCGGTTACGAACCTCTTCACAGACACATCTTTCACGGCATATCACAGTAACATTCTGATGTCACGTTCAATTACAATTACAACTATTTTATCATGTGGCAACAAGGCAGCTTCCGTTGGTTTCGCATGTGCAACAACTTTGGTCTCACAGCTGAAGTCGTTGTTACCGCATGCAGATGAAGTATGCAGGGCGAATCAGTGGAAGCGACATGTTGTGCGTTGTTTTGTAATGGTACTCTTCCCCATTACAGTACACCCTACGCTGTTACATTCTGCATAGGATCTTCTGTAGTGTTCTAGTATGCTAACATAAACCACAGTTGCCATAGAGTGTACGTAGTTTGAAATTTCTTGGCTACCGTATTACCAGAGACGTTAGAGAGCTTTTTGCAAATAGGTGTTTATGGTATCTTCTTCTCTTCTCATCGGGAGTATTGTGGACGACAAGTAGTTCCACCGGTCTCCATCGACTTGAACATTGCGAATCTTCATTGCATTTGCAGCGGATTTCGTTACTTTTCCGGCGTTCTCCTCATTTCGTTTACTTCTCGGCCATTTTTCACTTCTGCGCTTGCAATGAGCGGCGTTTCCTCAGTCTCTTCGTCAATGTCCGATTCTTACTCCGCTTCCAAAGCTGTTCCATACACCGGCCCGATTCCGGACAGCCTTTTGGCCGCTTTAGGCCTTCCGCTGGGCCAACCTCCGGGCCTTCACGCGGGCCTACCTGCCCCGCCTCCTCCCGTGAGCCCATCCCTGTCCGGGCTTTCGTGTCCGAGCACTCCGGGCTCGCTGAGCACCGCCGAGATGCCGTCGGGCCTTTCCATGGTCGAACCGCCGTCCCCGAAGGACTTGGCCTGGGCGGGCCCGTTTCGCGGCCGCAATGGGCCCGAGTTCTCGCAAAGCCTGCTGACCGCACCGTTGTCCGGAGAGCTGATTGTGAGGCTTGCCAAACTGGGCACTCAAAATGACGTCAGCGGTTACAAAAGTGACGTCATGGAGGATGACTTATCCGAGACCACCATGACGACGATACCATACTCCTCAATGGAGTCGGCGGTTGTGGCCTTCGACGATCCCGAGAGCAAGGTTTGTGTTACAGCTTTTATAAGCTTGGTTTCAACTATATATAGTTCATCGTTGGGCATCTTATTGTATAAAGTTTCTGGTGTTTCTGGTTATATTTAATGCCAGAGATAGTGTTTGCCGCACGGTAATTTTGTGAATTCCTGGTATCTTGTTTGGCGTGTTAAAGTTTTTCAATGTCTTTTGTAGTAGACAATATTTTTTTTCAGTCTCAGCTATCCTTGGACATTAGCGGCTGTCCAAATGAGCCCCGGAGGCATATGGGCTCGATCCACCTATCGTCACAGGGCGACTGGGACAGCAGCACCGAGTTGACTACGATATCTTCTTTGTCCAGGTACGCAAAGCTGGATTTACTATGGCAGAGGTGGCTAGCAAATACGCATTTACTTATGCTTCATTATGGGTATATCTTGGCTTGCGCTACTCGGAAGACATGAGGTTTTGGGAATTTCATATTATCTTTTTTACTGCCAATGTTTCTGTGCATGCAAATACAGTAGTACGCCCGTTTACATGCTCCATTCGTTAGAAATGAACCGTATTGTCCTTTATATTATTGTTTTTATTTTCTTGTTCATTGCTGATTATAAGTACAAAAGTAGGAAGTTGTACTTGAAATCGTAATAGCGCTCTGCTGATGGAGCAGATATCCCATTCTTTTGCTCCGTGTTCTTTTTTGAAAACAAAAGGAAGTATGCGAGACACAAAGCCAGTGTTTCCTTTTTCGCTTATTGTTAGCAGATCGCCATACTGGCAGCCTCTCACATGCTTTCTCATCTGCGATTGATAGTCGTTATTTCTCCTGCTTGTTTTGCGCTGCAAGCCCTTTTTATAATGCTATTTGTAGTTTTTGTAGACGCTCATTCTTAACTTTTGGAAGTGGATCCTCACAGTCAAAGAAGATTGACATGAGCACTAGCTGCTAGGTTGTGTCTCTTGGGATGCTCCACAGAGAAAATATCCTAGTCAATCATTAGGCGAACGCCCGTGACAACACATGATGAAAGACCGATACGAGCTCTCGGAGCACATTTCCGCGACCCGAAAGATCAAGACGCAGTGTTTTGAAGCTGCTCCTAGATAGCTGATGCAACATTTGCATATTCCTTTGATCATTACTCAAGTTCCTCTATGTTTGTGTGCAAATGAGGTGCTTCAGACCGGCGAGCATAATATGATACAACGTTGTGAAGAAGCAACAAGGGGGCGTTATCCGTTAATGCATAAATTTAGCCCCTAACAACAAGCTATACCTCACTCACTCATAAGACCCTAAGGCATATTTCATCCTTGGTAGCGGTTTTTGCCAAAGCCGCGATGTTATTTATGAACACGATTATGATCATGTACAGTGCTTTTTTTGTCAAAACGTCGTGTTTTCCTGACCTGCGGCATAAAGTGCATTCCTTTTCCTAACTGACTCATTCTTATGCTGATTATATTAGACATGCAACAGGCAATTCAGTGCTGTTGAATATCAGGTTCCTATCGATCTTATTGTTAGAAGGGTCTTACAAGGGATATGAGAAAAGTAGGCATGAGTGATGACCGATTGATTCTCTGTTATTGTCCTTCTGTTATTGCATAGAACCAATGAGAACTAAGAAATATACAAAATATGCTTCGGTCTGCTATCACTAACAATAAGAAAGCTAATAGCACATCATCTATAAGTTTATAACGTAATAGCCGGTGTTATTGCTACCATGGCCTATGAGGGGCTTGCTGTGTATCGCATTTACAAAAAAAGGGATAACGAAACATTTTAAAATAAGTTTAAAAAAAAATTTTTTTCAGATGTACGACCCGATCGGCGTCGGTGCTCACACACATTCCATCGGTGGCGCTTCTTCCCGTTTTCTCGCTGACTGCCTGTCCACGACACGAGGGACAACTCTTCGCTGCCGAATATATGCGAACCGAGTTGCTCAAAGCTGACAGGTGAACCATTGGTTGAGCTCATGTGGAGCTCTTTGTTATACTCGTATCACACAATTGTCAAGAGGTTTGATGTTTTGGAACTGTTTTGGCGTCGTTTTCGGAGCTGTGCTAATTGTAAGATACTGAAGCATATTCTAAGGGTAACTTTTGCCTTCTAAGTTCATTATGCACCTCATTTTTTCCTTATTCTTGATCTAGAAACTCCTTTCAATAATAACACATTATCTAGTACTGACACGTTCTTCGACATTTTTTTCTGAAAGTTTAGACAGACAGAGATTTAGGGTCTCAAAGTCACTAAGCCACGACTGTAAACCCCAATCTGTCGAACAACCGAATGGGAGCCCTAGAGTGGCGAAACTGCTTCTTTGCGGGTTTGGTTTTTAGTCAACCCAAGGCCGCCATGTAATCTTGGGAATGCAAGAACCTTCACCGTGTTGTGTATTCCATTGCTCGGCTGTCAGCCAATCTGATATCATTTCAGCATAGGGTAAAAAGGTGGCATCTTCCGGTGAACATCCACTTGGTTTTATAAGGAAAATGGGAATATCCACCCAAAATCTCTTGGTCAGTAATATAGCCAGTATAAGAGACCCGAAAAAGTTGGAAATTCGGTTCGTAGGTACACTTTCTGCAATGTTCCTGCCGAAAAGAACTTGTTGTTAGGAATGGCTGTGTTTTTTCCTCGTAAGCTTGCTTATCGGTAGTTCGTGAACTTCTAGCCTCGCGAGCACTGATCTTGAACCTTAGATCATGAGCTTCTTTGCAGGTTGAAGGCCGAATGGACTCCTCCATCATCGTACCCGTACTTGGACGTGGCCCGGCTAACCATCGAAGATCCCGAACTCGGTGATGAGGTTCTCATCAAGGATCCCTTCAATCCTGTCAAGGTATTGATTGAAATATTTCAAGGAGTTGAAATATCAGCACATACACTCAACCATTGCTTCGTTGCTTTTTAGGCTGTTTTTTTAAAACAATTAGTTTCATCCAGTGTCTAATGTCATGCAGCACATTATCGCTGACCGCATAATCATTCATGGATTTCTTCGAGGTTCTCGTCTTCGTTTCTTGAATCTCGTGCTTTTGATGTTACTTACTACTAGTTGTATATTTTGTTACATATGTAATAGCTTTACATCTCCTGTTTTTCAGATCATTCCACTGTTCACGGCCATCGAGCGTTCTCCATCGATGACGTCATCAATCTTTGACGAGATCGAAATTATCGATTCGAAAGCACCGACGATCTCCACGATGTCGAACTCGGACTATGACATCTCCTCGTTTCTCAGGGATGTCGAGGATGTATGTTCTAGAACGTTGACGTGTAAAGTTCTAAGCAGTTAGCAGGTTTTTATGCTCTTTTCTTGAAACCAATCAAGAAAGATCTTTGTACTATCGCAAGACACATTGGCAATAAGTATTGGGACGCTGTGAGTTGTGCGTTTCGTAAAGTAAAGTTCTCCCGAATCAAGGCCTATTCGCCTGCGGGGGGTCCCGAAGAGGCCGGGAAACGTATGGCAAGTAATAATAAGTAATTGTTTTAGTTACATCGCCAAGTGGATGCTATCGGTGCATCTCAGACACAATCTCCATGGTACATTGCGCGCGAACCAAAGTCCGAGGCCGATCTGTCTTCAATGGATACTGCCTCGGTGCGTGAAGTGTCAAACTAACAATCAGTTTGTATTACTCTTAGGATCACTATTGCGTTTTTGCAAGTCGATCAAAGGTACATTGTACATGTCTTCTATACCACAGCTTAGCAGTAACTCCTCACAAGGCAATGTAACTTTTGTCCGTCTCAAATTTGCTTATTTCTTTGGCATACAGAGTGAAAGTGTTGTTATTGTATGCAAATTAGAGACTGTAGACCAGCGGAAGCGGCAAGTTGTGTCTTACAAACATTTATTGCTGACAATATTCTTTTGTAGTCCATCGACGCTTGGGAAATGCCGACACAACACTCGGAAGCCGAAACGGTATTAGCAGATTGCTTGGTTCTTTTTCTATAATATATTTTCTTTATTAAGGTAACGCAACTCTATAGTAATGCACTTGCAAAACTGTCAAGCAACTTCAGTTTTTCTGTGCTTTCTAATGACTGCATACTTGTGGTGGCTGTAGTAAAAAGCAGAATAAGATTGATATACTTTGTACTTTTTAATCTAGTCTAAGCCAAAGTATGTCTTATTTTTCATATAATATCCATTTCCAACAAATTACAGTCCGATTTGGAGAGCCACGGATTCCGATCATTGTTGCACACGCTGCTGTCGACTTGTGCGTGCGCCAGGAGGCGTAAAGATAGCAACACACAGTAAAGCTTATTGTTTGCTCTTTGATCTCTGATCTATGTACTCTGGTCTTTCTAGCAGCATGAGCTGTGCTGCAAGATTTCCAGTTATGGCGAGTAGGACGCGAATCCTAAAGGTTTTAAAGTGGCCACTAGGTTATGTAAAAAAGTACAGTACCTTGGCCTCATTGCAATGCATGTTGCCAACTTACGGGATCCAGCTCTACATGTTTAGAAGTTGTGAGGTTCTTAGACAAAGAACTGCATATTTCAGCGACATTAACGTTTTACTAAACAGCAAAAGTTGTAATTGTTGCAAGAACAGCAAGTGATTGACATTGTGCGAGGTATGCTGTAGCTTATTTGTGGGCTCTAAACAGCCGTGCAGTATGTGGGTACTGCCCATTGTTTTAGTTCTTATTGTTAGTGCCAGTGTTATTGTTTGCAGTTGGTGTCAAATATACGCTGGCATTCTGTTGTCATATTGTGTGCATTCGACTGACAGAGCTTCTGTCCATGTGTTGAGACGGAACATTGTCAGATACGAGGGCGGAACAAGGTTATTATTTGATTTGTTTGGTAAATAATGGGATTTTAAATTGATCAGGGTTTAGAATAACAATTTTTTGTTGTTTGATAGGGTACCCAGAAGATGGAACAGATGGATTCCCTGATCAGAATATGATTATGTTACACTTGGGGTGTTCGGTTAGATGTTTTGACAGACAGTTGTCATTGATCATACCGTTATTAATAACGTGCCAGGTTACGCGCAGCGAGTGCCGAATGTCAGCTGCTATTAGAGATTGCTATTACATCCGCTGTGATGCCAACACGTTCTGAAGAAGGCCTCCAAATAACTTGTTATTGTCTTCACTCTTGCACTTTCTTAAGACTCAACGTATTCACATGTGCAGAAGCGTGTATTTAAAGCAGATTTTTTTTAAAAATTTTGTCATTGTCATTCTTCCTTCATTGCGAATCATCACAATCACTTCTCACTGTCAAATGCAGCTAACCCTTTGGAAATCATTATTTTCATTGTTGCAAATACTTCGAGATGTTCACTTGTTACGTACAATCAATGATGCGGGATTTTTTTTGTTGCTTTTCTCACCTTATCGTTGAGTACGGTAGACGACAGTCTCCTTCTTATCTTCGTTCTATCCATTAATTCACCCCTAACATATCGCTACCGATCTCCCCCCGAGATATATCAGATGCGTGTCGGGTGTAATTTATGTGATGGTGATAACCTGCCATCCATCATTCCGGTCCGGTCAACCCATGTAACGACGTGTCAGATTCCCGCCAAAACCCGATATTTGAATGATTTGTGTTCGGGGATTTGGAGGTGATCGAGTGCAATGTGATAGCGATCCTGAAGACTTATCAGCACGGAAATTTGTGGTTTGACCGAGTTTTTGAAAAGTATAAAAATCCTGATTTTCCTTTCTTCGCATTGTTTTGCTGCCTGCGGTGTTGAACGTCTTCATTATTTTTGTTAAACACATCTTTTGGTTCAGCAACGCTAAGTACAGTGAAAACATTTAGTTTCAAAAAGCAGTTTGGCGGGAAAATGACATGTTGGTGGTAGGAGGATGATCTCGCTAGATCCGTACATAAGCCATGTGGACTTGGGAGAGCGGATTTTAACCTTGACGTTTCTCCCAACTGTACAAAGGCTTTTCTATGTAAAGATTGCTGCTGAGAAATGCTTGTCTTTCAGTGCTATGATTGTCAGTACAATTCCGACAATCGTTTTGGCACTATGTGTAAAATTATGAACCGTCTTATGATTGTCACATAATTTTGAAGATATTCCTAGACTACCGGTCCAAAATTTGCATATTCCTTTGTGCCCACACCACACCTCTGTGCCCACACACAAAACTGGTCTTTGTTATTACCTTATACTAACGATGTGATTTTCGATATTTTGTGTCCGCGGCGTGTTATAGTTCATTTCGTTCTTACCGCGAACGTGTGCGCGTTAGCGTATCGTATCTTACCGTAATCTCCATTTTCCTCCCAGGACCCACATCGAAAAGTTGCCTGCTCACGACGATTTACAAGTGTCCCCGTGCGTGGGGACGCCGTCGAACATGACGTCCGACTCGTTTTGGGAACATCCTCTTGGAGCCTGGATACGGTAGGAATACGTGTTACGGTCTCCCAAAGTGTTTTTTGGCTGCATAGTTGATTCGCTCTTATTTCCAACAAGGATAGTTATGTTTATTTAGCAAACTTTTCGGACGTTTTTCGTGGAATGCTTGCATAGAAAACAGTGTGTGTGCCTTGTTGGGATCCTTTTTAGTGATGTGTAAAGCTCTTAGTATCCTAGTTCTAGTTATACGTCTCTAACAATAAGAGCGAACAACATAGCATCATGCCTTTGGCTGATAACCATGGACAAAAGGACGCCGAAGGTGTTTCGAATGGCTAGCAAACAGTATAATCAGTGACTGTAATGATCATACACATAGTGGTGACAGATCAACGATACAAATGACCAAGACGTATATCGAACAATATGTCATATTTAGAACGCAGTGACGCTCAGTTTTTTTTTTTTACTAAAAATAGCATAATACGATCATAGTTGTGCAGTCTTTTATCGTTAGTTAGTGTTTTGTCAAAGAATTCGAGGGCGTGGACGAGATCAACAATACGAGCAGGCATGGACTATATCAATACACAGTTGCACAAAAGTAGCGCCCACGGATGAGATTTCTGTTTTACTGATAATACGCTATGCAAGCAGCTTTCATTGGCACTTGAAAAATGCGAACCGAAGTAACGTTCAAGTAAATACTTAAGACCGTTCTTTGTTCCAGCGACTGTCTGGTCGGCGACCCTTGCCTCGTTCCACAGTCTTCGTGGAGGTCGTCCGCACATCGGAATCTGCCTCTCGAGTATGGCGAACTCTGCGACGGAAGAGCTCTGTCGAGCGTCTATCGCCATATGTACGTTCATTCAATATTACTCTTGTTGTTAGGAAAATAAGACACACAGCAAAGCTCTCAACGTCCTAGCCTTCTCAGGACTACCCGCAAGGTGAAATGCCTTGAATACGATAGACTTTGTCTTTGCCTTTTTAGCAAAGTTCTCCAATATCCGTTTTGTCGTTATTATTGTTAGAAACAAAAAGCTCAGTAAGAGCTTCAGAAATGCGACTGCTCATGATACATTCTTACAATTAGTGCTCATTGTGACAGGGTTACCGCTTATTGCAATTTATGCTACAAGCAAAACATATATTACTTACAATTAAAAGACTGTCAAAAGCAAGAAAGCATACATTTTATTTTTTTTTAAATTTTGTTTTTGATGTGCCCCTACCAGTTCCGCGTCCTTGTTGGTCCCGTTGTTCACGTCCGTATACATCTTTTTGCCCTTTTGTCCCCCCGATCGGTTTTTATGACCGCGCATTAGCGGTGACTGCCTGGCAAACATATGGAATTGCAACGAACTGTTTTCTGGGGTTCATTTTGCGAGCAATGATTAGTAGCATGATCGGGTGTTTGTTAGATCTAGTTTGTATCGATAGCGTAATAGCACAGTATGATAGAATCTGCCTCAAGAAAACGAATACAATGCTTAT
>JACMIJ010001472.1:0-12322 GCA_014805365.1 Koerneria luziae
TGTGGAATACGATTAGAAGAGACACATGTGATCACCAATGCAGATGGCAAGTGTCTTTAAAATGATTTTTCTACTTTTGAGAACTATCACGCAAGACCGTAAATAGTACTATACAGTCGGTATGTATATTTATTGTTATTCTATTTCTATATATTTTTCATGAGATGTTTAATGCAGTGTATTTGTAAAGTTTCAAAACAATACTCACGTATCTGCAAAGGCTGCGGAGCAGAAAGAAAAGTAAAGTATAATAGTATCATAGAATGTATAGTATTTTCTTACAATTACATATCAAGCTGGGAAAATATTTACTCTTAAAATATTCATTCCAGGAAAGGTCCTTTCGTTTTCTGCTGACCGCGAACGCGACATCTACTTTGATGCGTATGCCAGTGCTTGGCATGCTTGACTGCACCTACAATTGTCATCTACACGTTTAACACATTGACATATGTACACGACAGATCTAAATAACAATGAAATGCTTACGGGTACGCTAAGTACAATGTTTATGATGTCTATACGCGTTTCATAAGTTTTTTTTCCATAACGTATTTCCGAGGAACATGCAATTCTTTCCTCTGTATGCTGCTTCATCTACTTACGGGTACGCTATGTAGGCGATATTTAACACTTTATGCATTGTGATAAATGTATGTGCTTCAAGTGAACACATGGGAAAATGTATTACGGCGCTCGTTTGTTATCAGAAATTGCTTTGTTCAAGGAGCTGCGAACCCTTGTTTCGTAACGGCAGAACTTCCTGTGTGGAAACGTCAAAGGAGGGAGTGGGTACATACTGGCTCCGTCTGGTACAAAATATTCGATTGTCACGATATATATAAAAACTTGTGAACGAAAATTTTTTCATAGTTTAAAACTGTATTGAGAAAATGGTAGCTTTTGGATCCGAGGATTCATTGTTTCTGTTTCTGGCTTTTTCTGGCACTTTATCGGTCATCATGTGAATGCGTGACCACTTCTTACAATTAGTAGAGATCTGCATGCTGGCAGGCAGTGCAGGCTGACAGCTTCTATTACGAACGTGTGAACTCCACGGCAAGACAGGAACACAATGAGCATAATACCAGGTATAAGAGAAAATAACAAGCGCAATGTTTTTGTTCCGCCGTAGGAATATCTTAATCATTGTTTGAGCCAACTCAATACTGTGGTGTTAAAAATTGCACTTGTGTTTAGTTTGCTTTTTTTCTTAACGAGTACATTATAAAGAATTCAGCTAGCAATCATTTGTTCTACCAGACCTATCATAATCGGCATCAAATTTGTTTGTGAAGCTTTTCTCAACATACTCAGAGAAGAATAAGCCTGAATAGTGCTTGATTGTTTTAGAGCAAGCACTTTTCAGTAAAAAAAAAATGAGAAAGCCCTCAAGCACCTAAGAGTGTCTAAACACTCAAAATTTGAGGATTATTTTTCTCACTATACGGTAAGCTCTAATTGTTACCAGATTCACTGCTTTCCTCTTAAACCTTTGAAGATCGTAATCGTTTTCTATTCATGGGACGATTATCAATAGTGACTATTAGAGATGCCATTTCGACACTTCAACGACCAGTCGAGAAAAGCGGTGGCGGGTGTCTCATTTTAGTGGATAATTTTCCCTGTTCTTTTTTAATGAAGCTGGAGTTTGAGTAGTATACATATTTTGTGGGACTTTCAAGGTACTCACCAGAAGCGTAAATATCTAGAGAGCTAATGGCTACCAACCATTCTTCTTTTTACACCATTCCGCTTATCATACGGAGCCTGAACCTCTAGTCTTGATGAGACTGACGCAAGCCTAGGAACCTAATGGATCGTCATGAGTTGACTCGGCTACACCACCATCTTGCGAGAAACCGTAGGCCGCAAATTGAGGACTAAAAAAAGTAGTTCTCATTGTAACGAAGTCAGCAGCTCTTGTAGTAGGCTGGTGAATGTTCTCATGCTTACGCGTTCGTTTTCATTGTTACAAGTTTTTTTTACGATTCACATAGGGTTCTACGTTTTCTTTTCAAGAGCTACGCTAGCCAGGCCTGTTGCTTTATTACCTACTAGTGATCTTCGTAATTCAGCTGAAGCAAGAATCCTACTAGGTTACTTAATTGTAAGATTAACAATGAGGTGCTTTTGCTTTATGAAATAAAAAATACATAAAAATGTATTTCGTTACTAACGGAAAACATTTCCTGGAGTAGAGCACATTATCATCGCCGCAGTAGTAAACTCCTCTGTTTCCAGTATGCTTTCCAGTGACATTTTACAGTGATTAAGAGTGCTCGCTGGGGACAAAAAGAGCATGCTACTGCGACAGATGTAAGGCTTTCAATTCTGTATGCTTCCTCTCTTTTGCAGTAGTAAAGTAAAGTTCTCCCGAATCAAGGCTTATTCGCCTGCGGGGGGTCCCGAAGAGACCGGGACACGTTATTAAAAATTTGCGGTAGTAAAAACCCATAATACCGTGAGCTTGAGACCTCCCATATTTCTGTTATTTCATGGAAATTTCCATTGAGTTCTCAGGAAACAGGGAAATTTCAAGTTCATGGATTCTAAGGGTCTACTTCCGCGAGTGTCATTGATGTCATTCCTGTATCCCTTGTAGGTATTGCATGATATGCACTGCTCATTCACACAAAGCGACTAAAGAATCATAGAGCATCAATTTGTTCCGCGGAGTTGAACAACTATACATAATAGCTCATATCTTTTTTTTCTGAAATCAGTTATATCTAAAAGAGAGTTCTTTGCATAGGGGTTTCCAGCCTTGAAAGGAAAATTTTAATTACAATAGTATTTCATTCTAAATTTAGTAAATATCGTTTAGATAAAAACATACGTGCTATTGCTGACTGTTATAATTATACAGGCGTTACGATATTGCAAAAATGAAGAATCTTGATGGTGATTTTAAAAAAAATATAAATTCAAAAAAAAAATTCACATTAGCTATCTTACAGCATACTTTTTATTTTGCTTACAGCTGTATGTGTACCTGAGTCCGTGCTATGTATCAATTCCATACTGTTTCCTAATTGTAAGATTTTCAAAATACAAACTTTGCATCCTAAAATATTTATATAAAGAGTTGCAAAATGGATTATCGTTCTATAGTTGTCTAATATTGCAAAATAAATAACAAATTGTCCGTGACTAATGTTCAGAGTGGATTCAAGTGCACAGTCATTTGTAGCATACACATAATATGAGTTATCCGCCCCACTAGCTTACTTGCAAGTATTTAACAAGTAAGCTAATCTTTGTTGCCAGTTGCTAGCAAGAGCAGTCACAGTGTGACTTCAACCATTCCTTTCTTGCTACAGTGTTCTTCAACGGTCTTGTGGTGGTTTCGTATTAACAATAAGCACAACATCCAATAGTATGTTCGAATAAGTGTAGTGGGTTTTTGAAACGCAGTATGTCTTTTTTTTGTAACAAGGAAAATCCTACGATTCGTACACATTGTATATGAAGTTGAGTACATGGAATGAGGGTTTTTAAGGTGTCGCAACTCTTTTGGGTGCACATGTGCTTTTGAAAGGATGTCTTGAATGGCGATGTTCTCTGTGAGCGATCTTTCACGAGTTTGTGGTCACAGTAGGGCACAAACCTCTTTTTGCTACTTACAACGTATCACTCGTATGTACCGAACTGTCCGCACATCAGTGTTGATGCTTCTTATTTGAGCTCTTCCTAAGCTTCTGATTGTAATTTGTAGGCTATTTTTGGAATATCTGATTCCATTCTATACAAAATATCCGGCTGTTGTTAAACTTTCATGTTTTTTTTTTAAATTTTTTTCGATTTCTTTGGAGCTTGTTGAAGCTTCACAATTTCGGATAGCGGCATACAGCAGGTTTTTTAAAGGCAAATTTGGACGTATCTCGCCACAGTAGGATACTTGTCGGGTATTCCAATACTGCATTTTTGCACAAATGGAATACCTCAATCTTCAAGATTATGATAAGTTAGGCGATCAGTTATTGCTTGTCTAGCGCGCCAGTTTAGTATGATGTTCGTTGTTCACATATCGTTTATTGTTTCCACGAAACGGTTTTTCCTTACAATTAGTGAGACATTGTACTTTGAGAAGTAATGTTCGGGCAAAATTTGTTCGATTCATGGAATCCGGGCTACAATTGGTGATGCTCTTGTTGAGGGGTGGGGTTCACAACCCCTGAGGATTTGACGATCATATCTACTGTTATAAAAGATGCGGTAGTAAGCTTTTGTAAATTCAGTAAGCTTTCCAGTGACCTTTATTACTGACTTATCTGACTCCGTTCTGTGCAGATATCCGACTGTCCTTTTATGGTCAATTTTGTCAGAGCATTCAAGTTTCTTCGCGGTTCATAGCAGGTTAACAAGCTTGTGAAATGGCACAGGTTTGCAAAAAAATTCGATAACTTGTGCAAAATTGTGTAATTGCAAATTTCTAATTGGAAAGCAACCTAACAATAAGATTTGATCATACAATGACAGTCGAATATTTGTGCAGAACGGAGTCAAGTATGCCAATAGTACAATGACTTGTTGTAAAAATCATTGAAATGCTCATTCTAACCAGAGCAATTTACTGGAGGGGAGATATTGCTGTCTTTGTAAATCTATTCCATTCATTGCGCTTCATTGCTCATACCCTTGACTAACTCAAGTTTTCCAGCAACCTCCGAGAGTGTCCAATTAGCAAGCTCTTGATGCTATATTAGTGTAGTAGGCGATTATGTGCGTTCCATTATCTTTCATTGAAAATATTTGTCAATTTTGTGAGCATTCTGTAGTCCTTATGATTGTGCACGTACGATCGTCCTTTTTTTTGTCTACGTTCACTTATGCGCGATTCTGTGCGTCATTGTAACACCTTGCTCATGCCATAAAATACAAATATTTTGACAACTTATTTTTGTTGTTAGCATCAGTTGTGTGTGGGTAAGCATGTATGCTAACTAATTGTAAGATGACCAAATTAAGTTTACGTTAAAATATTAGTCTTCTAAGACGTTGGGCTTGAGGCATTAATGGTCATTGTTCCGTAGGGCTTCTTCTATTTCTTTGATCATTATGCCAATTTCCAAGCCTCGTAAAACACTCATTTGATATTTACATCCCTAACAATAAGGAATCTATAAAAGTATAATCCACGCCTATTGCAAGTACCGGAGAAGTAGTGATTTTAGAGTCAAGTTTACTAATACTACTAAAGGAGAAATTGTTCCGTAATAACATAACTGTGAATGTATGATTGGATATTCGCAACTTCTACGGCAACTGCATAAGGTCTCCATGTACTCCGAGGATTCCTGGCGCACTTTGAATATGCAATTTAAATTACTAAGGTAGTGGTTATGGTAATGGCTAAGCCGTGAAGGAACAGAATCCACCGGCTCTAATTGTAAGGCTTCCCAACCCCGTATTCCTTCCGCTTCATTAAGGAACCCCTTTGATTACAAGGGCATAACAGGGACGATCCCATAAGTGCACAAAATGACTTACGCATAAAAAATACCCTGAAGCTTAAACCAAATTGTAACTGTATTTCGGTATGAGTATCAAGTAATGCCCAATTTAGAACCAAATACGAGAATTTATGTCAATTGGTTACTTACCGACAGAAGTAGGAGCTTGTGCGCTTATGTAATTGTCCCGCAAAACGATACCGTTTTTCAGGGGATTTGGAATGGCAGAATGAGAAGTGTTTCCACCTCATCGGAGAGCCCATCCTACTTGGATGCCTATCGGATCAATGGATGGTCGTATCCGAACAGCTGTTGCATCGACGTGTTCCATGTGGTGCGATTCGTCGAGATGTTCTTCATCGTCCTCAACTACATCAGCTACGCCTTCTCGGTGCTCATTTTGCTCAAACGAACGGTTCGTCTTGTTGTTCATATTGTTGTTGTTGTTGTCTTTTTTTTGCTGTCACAACAGAGAATGTCGTTTTCCTCATCCGTTTCAAACATCCTTTGTGTGGTTTTGATTTGTAGCCCAATGCTAATAATTTCTTACAATTAGTGAGCACTTGAAAAAAGTAACCGTCTTTTGTATAAACTTGCTCTTTACCAGCTATGCCATAGTAATCTCTAAAAATGAGCGCTTTTTGAGTTGGGTGCATGTACCGACAGCACAATGTCAAAAAATCTGCTAACGTTTGATTTTTTTAGAATTTGCAATATTTACTTTCCAGAGCACAAAGCCATATTTCTGCCAGTAAGCTATCAATCGATATACATTTTGGGATTCCATGCTAAATTGAACATTACTTGAGACCCATGCTAACATAGGGTACAAGTTATGATTGGAGTGATTTTGTGCGCTTCTGGGATCGTCCCCTGTCCAGGTGTATCACCGAAATCTGTGCACGGCGCTTCTGTTGATCTCGTTGAACGATATCATCACAATGACCATCCGACTCGTCTATCAAATCGACGTCATGTTCCAAGGCGTCTCGGGCGTATCGGAATTCTACGAATTCTATGGATCCTCTTGTATGTTAGCTTCATACTTTTTTCTTTTTGTTAGCAATGTTTCGCTTTCGTTCAAGACATTTCTTATTGTTAGAAGCATGTGGGACAACCAGAGAACTTTTCTTGCAAAATAAAAGCAAAATAATAAAATATCGTAGAAGGTTGAAAACTGACATTGAGTCGTTTGTCAGTTGTAGCTTTTGTAGTCTTCAGCAATGAATCCTGTTGATTGTGAAGTTCCTAAAGAAAGTCTTCTTGCAATAACCCCTTCGCTGTCCTATAAGTGCATTTGTGTTGTGACCAAATGCTTTGGATATTCGAATTAATGCCATGATCTCCGTGTTCAGCCATGGCAGTGTCCATGATCTCCTTGTCCACGTTGGCCGTGGAGCGGCTGCTGGCCACCGTCTGCTATCGCCGCTACGAGAAAATGTTCAATATTTATCCCATGCCGACGATTGCGTGTTTTGTCATACAGGTATGTGCTTTTCGAATTCTTCGTTCCGTCCTGTATGAATATCCGACTGTCATCGATAAGAGATGATGACAAACACGCTTGCCGCGGTTGTAAACCCCCCCCCCCCTGATTCCGTGATCTAGAGACCTCCCAGGTTTCTGTTAACTAATGGAGATTTCCATTGAGCTCACAGGATCCTGCGAGGTTTCAAGCTCACGAAATCCAGGGGGTTACTTCCAAGGTCGAGGTCTTTTTTGTTGCACCGCAGCAGGAATTATTTTGCTATTGTACCATACTTGATGAATATGAATAGTTCAAATTACACATTGATCGCATCTCATTACTGCTTTGCAGGCTTATGAAGCAGCATATACTATAAATAAACTATGAATATAGCTTTTAAAAATATACCAGCAAATTTGTGTAATGGGAAAGAATATCAACAATAAGATATACATTATCGACAGTTGGGGATTCGTGCAGAACGGTGTCACTAGTTTCGATAGTACAGGCATATTTCTGTTACACCGTCGGAACATAACCATGTCACAAAGTCAATGTTCACTTCTCTGTGATTCATGTATAATTCAGTCAGTATAACGAGAAGCCAGTTGAAGTGAAAGTCACTCAGTTAAATGTAATTAAATGATTAATACTATTTTTTACCCATCTTTCAGATTGGTTTCGGGTTTCTCATTGTGAGTCTTGTGGAACAAGGTAAGATTTTTTTAAAACATTTTTTCTACTCTAATGAAACATTCGCAATAAAAATATTTTTAAAAATTAAAAAAATAATAATACTTTCAGCCGCCATCAGCAACTACCTCACCTTTGCAGTGATCACCGTTATATGGGTTGTTGGTACAGGGGTAAGTCTTTGTGTTACTGTAACATTACTCTGTAACATTTATGACACTCATAGTACTTACAATTAGTGCAAAATGCATGAATATATTAATGTCACGGTAATATTAAAGGTTCCATACAGAAAAGGAGGCCGTAAACAGTAATTTCATTCACACAAAATGTGTTCATTATGAGTGTTTTATTGACCCGCCACTTTTGTGTTCAGGGAATAAACAAAGCAAATTCTTTGGTAAAATTACGGCTTCCGGCACCTTTTATATGCATAAAGGCAAAGGCAAAGTCTCCCGTTTTCAAGGCATTTCGCCTGCGGGGAGTCCTGAAAAGGCCAGGACGTTGTGGGGCTAGTAAGTCCGAAGGTGCCCAGTCATTCACACGGACGAAGTTCTAATTGCCCAAGTGTATCTTCTCATTCCAGTTCTTACTGTTCTTGCCACGCATCACACGTCGAGAATACGATCGAAGCCGCCGTGAATTCCACAGTTCATCTCGATTTCAGTTGTCGACGAGGTAATCGATCTCTTATAAATGGCCGAATTCTTATTGTTAGCAGTACTTTTTGCTTCTTCGGTGTAATTTTAAACGGAATGCCTTATAGTATGCTGTTGGTAATACATTGGGTAATTTGGTATGCCTTAACGATTGCAACGCTGTGTGTCGCGGTTCATCGTGTTGTTAATATAAGAGGTCGGAAAGCATGCTCTTGTTGATGCCTGTATTCTGTAACCTCGCATATTATGTTCTGAGAAAGTATCGCAACTCCATACAGTGCAACTCCATTCGCAATTATTCAAGTATACTTGCAGCATCTCGTTGCGTGCCGTACATAATACATACTTTTTAGTCGTTAATGCTAACAATAGGGTGCCTGAAATGCATTCGATACCTGAAAAAATAACCTTATTACAGGTATCAAATGGTGGAGAACCTGAAATGTGCCCGGATGCTGACCGCGTACAGCGTGCATTTGTCTGGTTGCGTCGCTATTCTGTGTATCATGACGGGCATAATCATCATCATTCTATCACCGGAACAACGCCTTCTTGGCATACAAATATTGTATACGTTCGAGGCCATGAAGGTATGCAAAAACGAGACAAAGTACATTTGCCAGTGATGTTTGGCCAAATATTTGTAACCAATGGCTTATCTAAATTGTTAAGTTTTGGGGGAACTCTGGGAATTCAACAGTTTTATGCATAGAAAGTGTCGAAAAACGAGATAAAGCACATTTTCCTGATGTTTGGCGAAGCTCAAACTAATGGAATGTTGAAAGTTTTGAACTCGGTTGAAATTCGGAGAACTCAACATTTCAAAAAAGCGTGTTGAACAACTACAAAATACATTTTACAATTATGTCTGGCGGAGTACCTAACCAATGAAACATTGAAAGTTGTGAACTTCGGGAGCAAAGGGAGTTCGATAATAGAGCATTTGATAATTAATCACCCAGAGCTGCATGTGGTTGAGGATTTTATTTACTGTTTAGTGCTGTATTGTTAGGAACCCTCATTTTTAGAGAACCGGTTGTTACTATTTGTCAGCATATGTATGTCAGCAAAACAAGAGAGGAAATGATGGTCAGGAAATGAGGGTCCAGGTTTTAAGCACCAGGTTTCATAGGATGTTTTACTTGTTTCTCCGAACGGTGCTTGATGTTGCAGAGCCTGGTGACGATAATGATTCCAATTGTCTTCAATGGCTACATCCAGAGGATGTTCCTCAAGGGCAGAGTTGGACCACCCACGGTCATCACCAACTCACAAGGTCAGGACGGTTTGGATGGCATGGCTTTTGGGGAGAAAAAGTCTTACAATTAGAAACTAATCAAGCGTTCTAAAGTGGGGCTGGAATACCCATTCCAGCTTTTTGTTTACTCTATCTAAACGTATTGAATATGAACGCTATGATCCATGGGTTTTTGCTTACAATTAAGGAATAAACCAAAACCCAGGGCAAAGTCTAATAATCACCATCTCAAAACAACTATTAAGGTACATTTACAATAACTTAGCTCGCTTTGTTAGTATAAAGTAATCATGCTAATGATGTTGATATTTTGCAGGCAAAGTTCTATCGTTTTCTACCGACCGTGAAGCTGACATCTACTTCAGTTCATATGCTGACGCTTGGAATACGTCTTGACAATGATTATTTAATGATATTCTAAGATCTCTCTTATTGCTAGTTCAAAACGAAATTGTTTAAAGCAACACATTTCTCAATCATAGGATATCCAGTATTCTATAATTATGGCTGCATCATGATACACAGGTGATGACAGTGATAATTAATATAAGTGATTATAGATATATCAAGAGTGCTCTTATCGAAAAACGCTCCAACTAATTAGAGCTTTTTTCCCTTTTTTTCGTTCTCATGTATTTTCGGGTACTCAAAAGTGCTAATGTGCTCTGTGCTAAACATATATGCCTTGTGCATTCAGATAAAACTTGGTAGTTTGTTGTTGTTAAGATAATTAGAATAATAATAATTAAATAAAGGAAATACGTTCATAACAATCTCATTTTCACAAGGAATGTAATTAGTGTAGTACTTATTGTTAGCAACAGGTCAGTGATCATGTCATATCAACGAACTAAAGAAACTAATGAAGATTATTGGAATAAAGTTCGAGCAATGTTTTAAATGTATAATATAATTGTAATGTTATGTGCCTCGGAGTTGCACTTACCTTGAGGAATTGTAGTATGTTCAAGCTCCGGCATCTATATAGGTTGCCCTTTGCATCGGCAATAACACACAATAGTGCACTGATCTTGTGAGTTCAAGTAAAAGCGCATCCTAACTCGTTTCTCGCTTCACATCCCAAGGCATATTGAAGCTGTTACTAGTTTAGCCACTTCTAATTTGCATATTTCTTTGTTTGCACTTCAAATTCCTTTGTGTTTGTATGCAAATGAATTTAAAAATGACGTCATGTATATCTATGAGACCGATGGTCATGACACACTGTGATCCGCCTGTGTAGAAGCACAAAATATTGCTCGGAACGCTCCAACCAGAGATCGCGTCCTGCTCTTGCGCTTGAGTGTTTATAACACTCATTTTTTTTCAATAGGTATACAAAATACTTAACACTGAAAAACAAGTGTTTTAAACACTGAAGCACTATTCAGGCTTGTTTTTTCTCCGAGCAAGCAGAGATCTTGTCCTACCAATAAGCGTGACGTTTTTCGTTATTAACCTACTTACAATAACAAAACTTTGTTCACGTCACTTGTCTTAGCCTGTGTACCCATTACGATGACATACGAGAACGGTTCCAAGTAATCGCGAGTGCTGTGGGAGCTTCAAGAGTACAACATCACCACAACTCCAATTGTTTACTTGGCTGTGTATCAGCTGACTGTCAGAACATGTCTAAATTTGATGTGTTACTTTATTGGACGGTAGTGGCTTTATATATGTGCGTGTGCAAAAGAAAATCCATACTGTGACCAGACACAGTTATTTCAACATCCTGTGACATGTTTCTATAGAAATTTGGACCTCCTGAAGCGTTTCCAGTACAAAATTTTCAACAACCTACGTTAGTCGCAAGTCAGAATGTCTGGCTTGTGCGTATCTAGCTTGAGGTGTTTTCCATGACGTTACCTACAAACATTGATTTTCCACCTTATCTGTTCATCTGCCATGTACCCCGTTTTGATTGGTCATTCTGGCAAGGAAGATATGACCAGTCTGTTTTTGTGTGCAGCAGAAGCATATACAACTTGACTGATATCATATGAAAAATGTTATGTGATTCTGGTAAAGATACAGCAGAAAAAAACAAAGAGACAAGTAGTAGTATTAGCTACGCTAGTCTAATCAGCTCTATTCCGGGAGTTGACTGAAAAAAAATGGTTAATTGGCCTTTTTACCTCAGAATAAAAATCTTTCCTTTCTATTTGTTATCTTCTCTTATCTACGGAAGTGTGTTTATTGTGGTTGAAAGGAGGATAACATATGTGGTAATTCCGATAATTTTTTTGCATGATTTGTTGGATCCGTCAGATACCCGGTAGTCGTGTTGTATTTATTAGATATTATGGATCTGCAGCGTATTCTTGGCTTTAGATAGGTAACTGGCTCAATTTGAGGTAGCAACGCTCACTTGATTAGAAGCCCTAATTATAAGATACAAAACTCCCTAAAAACCAGTCACACGTTTACTTTTTGTTTACTTATTGTTATTTATAAAATTGTTCATGCGAGTACTCTGTGATGAATCTATACGCGGAACCACTGCACTATGTGTTCATTCCATATGAAGCCTCACCTTCTCATGTCTCTTACAATTAGAGAAATAATTTGATGTGGTTTAACACCTTCCATTTTTGCGCTGGCAGTTTATCTGTTCTAGAAACTTCAATGTACATGTTCTCCTTCTTGAATTTTTTGTTGCTGCGCTTTCATAAGCAATCTGCGCACTGTTAAAGTTTTTCACAATTCTCTACAGGTTCACAAGCTTGTCAAATGACTTAGGTTTATGAAAAATATGAATACTTTGGCAAATATGGGTAATTGGAAA
>JACMIJ010001473.1:0-10103 GCA_014805365.1 Koerneria luziae
AAGGCACGCCCCCGGCCCCCTCAGTGGAAGTAGTCCCGATAACATTTATGTGTCACATGCGTTTTAGCTCTCAATTCAAGGATTTGATTTTTGGATAAAAATTAGTTGACCATCTTCAAATGAGATCACCCAGAGCCAGTAAGGTGATGTTATATAGAAAACATAATGTTATTGTTAACAAAGCCATTACCTGTCAATATCTTAATCCTCTAATTTCTTATAGATTTTCCATACTTGGGTTTCAAGTTGATCCAATTGATGCCACTGTAACACAAAATGGTAGTGCAGTGAGCAATGGGCTGCATACTAATTGCATCGCTTGTACAGCTGTCTGGTATACACGAATAGTCTAATGGTGTCATGGAATATTGAGGCATAAACCAAAAAGGTCGTTTGTGAATAAACTTATGGGACACTCTAATATATTGGGTGTAAAACTTATTTTGTTGTGAGTATGGTGTTTCTTCTTTCAGAAATTCAATTGCCGTTGGAGGAAGAAGCGGACCAGTTCTTTGCTTCCAAGGTACGTTCCTTACTGTTTATGTTCCTCGTTTGTGTAACTTTTGTTGCTCTTCAGGTTATCAATAAAGTGAAGGCTGATCTCGGATGCCCCGCTTTCAAGGATAATATCATCATTCGCAATATCGTTAAGATAAACAACATCAAGCTTGAGAACAGATTCAACTCTACTGTTATTAACGGAGGCCACCTCGATAGATTCGGCTATCTTCATGTTGGGGATTTACCGGAGGTGGTATGGTTTTGATATTACCGTTAGCTTATGCTTTAAGATACAGTACTTTTTACAGAAATGCCAAAGCATGCTTAAACCGCACTGTACAGATTTTGGTTTACGAGTTGAGTTCATTTGCAATCAATGTCTAGTTTGCCTAACTTGTTGCTGCTGCGGAGCTACCCATTTTCAAAATGGTCTACTCCGCAGCGTCAACACGTTGTTCAGTGACCATGCCGACGAAATTGTCACAAAACGTCTACCAACTTTTACCATTCAAGCTCGCATGGTCACTAGCATGTAAGGTTATCTGTTCTTTGAACTTTTTGGATTTTTGTCGTGCGGCAGAGAAACAAATGTAGTTCGAATCTACAACACAGAGAAATATGTTTTGCTTCGTTTTCAAATCTCTCCTTATAGTCATAGAATGAAGCAAGGGAAAAACTCCTGGATGGTTTTCATTAACGGCTCCCTAACACGTAATTCTGTCCCCGTAGTAAACTCCCTCAGGGACTACACAACATTGTCTTGCTATCTCATAGGCAGGCGAAATTTGAAACAAGGTCAACATATCTGTTCGTAATCACTGTGGAAGCCCAGAATTTTTGTTTGTCACAATGAGTGTTATGTTAGGATAGAACCCTCTATGTGCAGATCATTGACTCTATTGTCCTGTCGGTGTTCAGTGAAGTTCCTTTACTCCATCTTCAAGCACACATGTTTAGCTGAACGATATTGTCTCGAATGGGCTGAAGTGTGGTGGATTCCAAGATGCATTTGGTGTTCCGGATGAAGGTGCATACGTGCACACTGCCTCTGATATGGTAGTCTCCGGTCGTCCCTTCAGAGATGTTCCTTATCGCGTTGTCATGTTCAAGGTTACTTATCCATCTTATATACAGTATATTAGTGTTTATAATTGCTCACTATTTGTTTGCAGATCAACCCAGGTCGGACGAAGAAAATCGGGTTTGGTTCATGTCGAATGTACCCTGAGAAAGGATACAATTCGTATGCATTATTGCCGAAACGCAATCAGTTCTCACAAGTCTCAAGGACTGAAATACAAAATTTCTCCCTGGTCAGCCATTCATAACAGGTTTAAACTGTCATGCTATTGACGTTATTATTTGTTTATTTCAGCTGGAAACGTTATTTTAATATTATTATTATAATACTATGATTGTTGAGTTGTACATGTTCGAATTGGACAAGGATAACATAGCCATCGATCGTCCATCTCGCATCCTGCCATATGCACATTTCCATCTCATCTTCACGGATAACCCTCGTCCCGGGTATGTACTTCTCACAACGTTGTACTACACATCACGTAAGATTGTCTCTTATAATGCAACGCTATCTCTTAATGGCAGATAAAATACTGTAATTCTTCATTAAAAATTCCATATGTAACTTTGCTGTAGTTTTCTAAGTGGAATTATGTTTAATTCTAACAATGTCCCGCGCAGTTATCTCTATTTTTCTATAGTAGTTTCATTTTTTACAACGCGCTTAATAATGGTATTTAGTTCTTAGCTTTTGGACCAAAGCTGCTACAAATGGCTTTTTGCTCATTTCTGCTCCTAAGCCTATCGTTTGAATGCTTCTGAAATGTGTTTCGTTTTATCCTGAACAATCTATATACACGTGTTTGTACGAGTTTGCTTGTCTAGGTTGCTCTACGAACGGGTGTACAAGTTTCGTCAGGTCTCCATCGCAAATGTTCATTTCAATCCTTACGAGTTCAAGAACACAGTGATTTCCTCGCCATTCATCTACAAGTCGATTCCCGTTGGAATGTATGTTTATGTTTTACCATATCCAACTGATGTGAATGTGGTATAACGATAATAAAAAAGAAAAGATGTCAATTGAAATGAAATGAAATTCAATTGCTAATTGTAAAACAATTTTATTGGGTGAATATCAATTGAAAATCGTTCAATATTTCGATTGAGGCACAACATCTTTATTGAAAATTTACTTATATTTCAGTTGATATGTGACGTATTAATTGGAAACCTACTGAAATCGTAGTTGACATGTTGCTTATTTTCAATTGGTGTATTTCTCCCTGAGTAGTTCTTTCCATTTCCATACAGAGAATGGTTTTAGTGAATGGAACTGTGTTTGTGAGATGTTGGTGTATTCCAATTGAAGATGTTGTGTATTCCAATGGAGATTCAGCTATCCGGACATGCGCATCGCCCATATGACGTCATGGATGCATCTCCGAGAATCGGTCCCCGAATTGTTCGAATCACCCAATGTCGGTCTCCTGAACAGAGCATATGATATCCCGATCAGTCTGCGATATCTCACCAGACACGTACGTTTTATTTGAATTTTGTTTGAGAGGTCTTCCTATCAAGACGGGAAGCACCGACCCTGCGAATGCGGGAATGGTGTGAGGAAGAAGAAGATGTTTGGGCGGTCTTAGAGTACAGTTTGGCTGTACTATAATATAATACAACCTACATAATGTGATTATGCATTCATTGTCTGTGCTAATGGTGGAATGTTGCCATCTGTTGTTATTCTTTGCCTTGTAAAGATGGATATGATATTGTGGGAATGTGCTTGTACAAATGCGATACGTTGATCCTGTTTGCCACCGACCAGTCACTTCAGGGTAATTGTCCGTCGGCGTTTGCTTCGTATTTCATGTGGGAAGGTGTGAAGGATGATCCCGATTATATCAACTTGTGGAAGCACTCGATAGAGAAGAAGATAGTAGGCTGTCTCATTCTAAGAGGTGCCGACTCTTCCTTCCAGGTGTTCCTCTGCCGCCAAGTGACGGGATTCGTGTGCTTCTTCTCGGATTGCGAATTGTCGTGGCGTCTCGGTCTCCCGAAACTCGACATGCAAATGCACTTGCTGAGTATACAAGAGTTCCCAACAGTGATGGGAGAAGGCGCCTTCCGGACTCCCATGTCCACGGCGATCCCTCGCCCCGCCCCTCGACCGGCGCCCGTTGTCGCTCCTCCGGCGCCCCCGCCATTGCCCCCTTCTCCCATCCCAATGGACATTGATGACGACGACGTGGTCGTGGAAGACGGCCGCCAGTTCAGTCCTCCCCCACAGTCCGATTCCGCTCCCGCAAAGAAGATGCGTCGCGAATCGCCGACGGCGCCGCGTCTCGCGGCGTCCAATCATCTGCCGAGGAAAGCACTGACGAAATGCCGCCTGATCATGGACGATTCCGTGTTCGAACCACTGCCGTCCTCCCAACTATCTGTGATTCAAATGAAGCGTCTGCTTGGCGGCACTCGGGATAAGGAGATACACATCGCCGTCTCGTCGAAAAAGTTCAAACATCTCAGTCGGTAGGATTCTTTTCCTTTCACTTGATAATGGCAATTGTTCAGGAAAGACAACTTTGGCAGTACAATGGCGCATGCGAACATCTCTCAATACGGCGACGGGTTAACGCCAACTGAGGTTTCCATTTAATCACAAAAGACGAGCAACTGGCCCAAGAGTTCCATAAGGCATTGCTTAGAGATAAATCACTTTTACATAACATATTATGTAAAAGTGACGGATTATGGAATCCTTGGTCTGAGTTCTCACATTTTCTGGAGTTGTTCTCCACTACTTTTCTGTGATCTCGAATCACTCGTTTTCTTGTACAGCTCATTTTGTAAGAGTACTCTGTATTTGGGATTCAACCATAGAGTAAAAACATGGTATATTCCGGCGAAGACTCCCCCTTTGATTTCAGAGATTAACAATAAGGATAGGAATACCCTCTACCTTACATTTTTAGACATATGTGTAATGATATATTATATAATAAGGGATCTGTCAGATTCTCTCGAAGCTCAAGAACAGCGCCTTCCGGGAGATGGTCTTTGTTTCGATGGAAATCCCCGCGTGTCGACCCACTCTGACCAATATGGGAGCGAAAGTGGAAACACCCGTGGAGGTGCTCACCCGACTCTTCCCTTCTCCCTAATAACTTATGTATAAAGCCCACTCTTCATTTCGTTGCATTTCATGAAATTATTGTTTAGTCGCGAAGTATAAGAACGATGAAGGCAAACACGGGTTAGGCCACATTATATTAGAAGCGAATAGAATAATATAGGGGGGTGCGAAGTGAGCAGAATATGTGTTGAGAAGAAATCAATGGGGATACCGACGATGCCCATTACACTATTGGATTGATCCTGGGTCACTTTCCCTGCCATGCGTCCTCCTCTTTATATGAGAAGCTCTTCACAGGTACAATTACTCTTATACTAAATGTGACATCAATAGGCTGACAACACAACAGCACTATAACATTCTCATGTTTGTAAGAATCTCGGTGGTTCTTACTCATGGTCATATATTCTTTGGTGCTAATCTCGTCAAGAGGTGTGGGCTGTACTTATATTGGTCAAATTCTAGAAGAGGATGGTGATTGATGTGACATACAGGATATGAAATGTGATTGCAGGATTCATTGCCAATCCATGTTGAGGAGTCACTCCAAGAAGCGGGTCTCCGTCGATTTCCTCTATGTGTTCTCATCGTATTCCTGGTCATTGTCTCTTCTCTAGCTGCTCTCCTTCTCATGGTAAGCACTGTAGTGACAGCGAGTGTGAACTATCTCATTGTATTCTGTTTCAGCTTAATATTATACTCATGTGTACGTTGCACATGAACCACCATGGGATGAAGTTTTTGAAGTTTTATTCGTCCAAGAATCGAAACACTGGAGAAGATGAAAAGGTACAGTATTTAATACCATAACACACAAGACGTCGATCCCCCTCAACTAAGATGTCATCACCAGGCGAAATGTCTTCATACAGAAGAATTTGGCTTTGCACAAAAGATGTTTAGGGCGAAAGAGTTAAAATGATCCTTATTCCTTTTCCATTCAGCGGAATATCACAATGCTGAGAGCATGGTGAGAATCACATAATGGTTACAATACAACAGAGATATTGTTGTACCAATATCTGCTTATTGAGATAGTACAATTTGGCGGGCGAGAGATTGATCTGGGCCAAGTGGTGGCTGCGTCGGGGAACATCGGAGGGAATGTGGATAGCGATCTGAACATCTTCGGGTCTCGGGTGGTCATCGAGGGTGAATCCAATGGGACACGACTTGTTCTGCAGGACAAAGGATGCAAAATCGAACATGTTAATGACTTCCAGGTACTTTCTTCATATCTGCACACAGCTATCACCCTTTGTTAGCTACAATCTAAAGTACCTCATTTGCATATATGATAATAATAGACCTCACTCTCTATGACAAAGGAACCTAAAGAACAGTCAGATGACAGCTACGCTCCATCGCCAGAAATGTTGGCGGAACTTAACAGGGAACAGAGTCGAACTGTTTGGAGGCGAAGACATTGTTATCTAGGTTGCCGAGCTGGATCAAAAACTGAACCAAAACTCACTTCGGAATATGATTCTGTGGATGTGAAGCAATGAACGTTTGTTATAAAACTCGACAGTTGGCAAAACAACTTGCGATGTATCTCTTACTTTGTGTGATTATTTGATCTACAGGTGATCTACTCTCGAAATGGTCGTCCTCTCTTCTCAGCTCGACATCCGCTGGTTCCACTTGATAAGAATATCAAAGAAATATCCGTCCACACTCTTCTCACGAATAAGGTAATACATTTAGTGTTGAATGTAAGCACTCTGCCACTTCATTCACATCATCATATTCCGGTCAATTAAATCAAGTGCCAGACTTTAACAACATAGCAAAACTGTCGCATTTGGTGATGCGAGGTTATTTCATTATTATGGTTTAAATACCGGCCCTTTCTTGCTTTATGAAACAAGTGGCATAAGGGACTATCGGCCTACCGTATGCAGCCGAATTGTCTTGTTGAGAGGTGTACGTATGCAGTTGAAGTGTCATGTCCCATTTCAGATTCGTGCTCCTACCACCGGCAAGCTCGACATAATTACAGAAGATGTGAGCATTCGAGGGAACGAGGGAATTCGCTTGGAAGGAAGGGCCATTCATTTTGCATCCGGAACAGCTCTTCATTTCAATACCTCGGTTGGTCGTACTGTTGAATGGTCTATGTTACTGAGTAGATTACAGCTACAGTTGTCTTGCACATCGAATGAAACAAAATCTGGACCGAAAAGCTGTTACTTGTGATAGGGGGGGGGGGCTACCGCTTGTGTATCTGTACGGGTATTCCTAGTTGTATATATTGTATTTGATAGAATGAATCTCAAAGCTGAAAAAGCAGTTCAGATGGATGGCTCTATCCATATGAAAGGTCGTGTTTCTCTTGGAAATGCGGGAGCTCTTCCGATCTCAGATTCGCCGTCCCTCACCGCTTCTATGCCGGGCTACCGCTTGTGTATCTGTAGGGATGCTCGTCTTCTCTTCACCGTCCCAGGCAACAAACCCTGTTCTGCTGACATTTGTTGAATCTGTCATTATACCATATATTCTTTTAAAGAAAAAGTAAAAACACTCTCTAATACCCAAATGTTATGTCAACACTACCTCGTTGTCGTTCCTTAGAAGACCTAATAACTTTGTTGTTCTTGTCTAACCTCTTCCTTCCTTCATCCTCTAATTATTGTATGTGAATGAGGCACATGTAACCACGACTGGAACACGACGTCGTGGTATTCTGTTTGCTCATTCCTCGATGTACGACTCGTCTATTATATAACATAATAGTATCCCGGGAGACCTCTCTCCTCATGCATTCAAACATTCGATTGTCATTGTCATACCACTGCTGGCAGACTGCCCGAATCTGTGGTAATATAAGCATTGCTTGAAACATGTATGTTGTATATACATGATGTAGGTATGTGTTTCTTCGCTATAGGCAAAAAAAATTGTATATTGAAATGGGAAGAATCCAAAAATACGAAAAGCGTCGTAAATATTTTCGGTGCCCCAGCGATGTCCATTGTTCTTGTTGTTGTGTCTCATATCCGTATTATGATCACTATTTATTCGCCAACTATTAGTTGAAGATGGCTCCCTTGGGCGCTCCTTGCGTGAGAGGCGGAGACCGAAGCGGGAGAGGGGGCGGGGCCAATTCGCCCAGTTGTTCCTCGTAGTACTTGTAGAATGACCGGTAGAATGCCAATTGGCCTGAACACAACCATCACTCACAATTATATCAGTTCTTTGCAGTTTCATCTCTTAAAGAACGAAAATAGGATATCCTCAAAACCCCTAAGCCTGAACGCAGTCTGTTCCCTTCGCGATGGGTGTTTTAACTTGCGTGAAAATACGGATAGCTTGTGCCCACGTGTAGACAAGGAGAAACAAGTCAAACGGAGCGTGTGAATGATAGCATAATGGTACGGATTCTGACTGTTACGAATAGGTCGGGGCATGATTCTTGGCTATACCGCATTTTTGTAAACTGTTTGAAGTGTTGTTAAGTTCAACCTCCTGTCAACTTTTTGGGATAGCCAATTTTCCACTTTCGAAGGAATAAGGGCTTTTTTCATAAAGCACGAATAGGAATATGATAATATCAAAGGCGAGGCGATCGGATATGACATTCATGTACTCTGATAAGTAAAGCCAGCGATTTTTTTAGATTTTACAAATTCATGCCTCTCGGAAATTGGCCTTGTCGGGAGACAGAAAGAATGTCGAAACTGCATTTCTTCAACAAAGAACAAATATGAAAAGAGAACAACTCCTCACTCTATATCTTTGTTCAATATCGAATTATACCTCCAAGAAGATCGAATTCGGTCAGTTTGTTGACTCCCAGGTCGCGCAAAGTCGGAGCACCCGTTAGCACATCATTCGTCGCTTCCTACAACGACAAGACACTAAACATGTTAGGAAGGCCATACATCAACTACACAACCTATGAATATGAAGAACTGACCACATAATTCATCCATTCCCTGTTCAGTGGCACCTTTGCCTTGAAGATCTTCCCCCACAACTCCGTCGCCAATGTCAATCCCATGAAGTACGGATCGGGCAGACCGTGGCGGCGATAACTGAAGAGAATTAGAGAAAGAGAGAAGGATCGAACCTGAATCCGAATTGTGGCAGACAATGGGCCTTTCTGTACATGTAGTCCACCAGTTCGCTCAATTGATAACAATGTGGTCCGACGAATTCGAAAGTCTTCCCCGCTGTCGTCGGGTCGCGCACCACCCGGTCAACACCAAGGGCAACGTCACCTCCCTGGAACGACATTTGTAGAGTGAGGAGGTAGAATGGACCATGAGAACGACCATTACATACCCAGATTGGCATCTTGTACGTCTCCTGTCCGCTCTTGTACAGGTATACGGTATCCAGAGGGGTCTTCCTCCAACGACTCACGTAGTACGTAATGAAGCCGTCCTTCTCTCCTGAACACAACTTCTGCATCGAAAGTGAGTAATATGTATCTCATACAATAATATCCTCGGAGGAACAAACAACGGAGCATAAAGATAAGATGAGATAACAATATATAATAACATAACAGAATAGACTTACCATACATAAGAGATGGTCGGATGATGGTGGCCGATGGGAATTCATCCCTCACCGCCTGTTCACCCAATCCCTTCGTTCGGAGGAATTCGCTCTTCGTACCAAAGGCGCCACTCGGGGGATTCGGCGACGCGCCCAGCGCCGAAAAGTGGATGAACCTGTATGAGATACGCCATAATACGATCGTCAAAGGCCAAAGCCCTTCGATATGTTCGCTTTATTTAACCCCCCAATTCACGTTTCCCTTTCGATTGTAGAGAATCGGACTTTGAACGTTCATGTTACGACATTCTAGGCATGCACGTCTATCAGGGAAAACAATGACTTTTCTTGCCAAAAGCCTCTTCTTGAATCGTTTATGTCCAAATACCGACCGCTCCTCGGAAATACTTTGCTTATAAACGTCGCAAACTGTATAATAAACTAGTCAGGCCTAAACAGAAAAAGAAAAACCTTTGCACGCCGACTTCTTTGCTGATCTTGGCAAGTCTTCGAGCTCCATTCACGTGTGTCTCCTCGAATGAGTAGTTCTTCGTCGGTACACGAGTTCCCATCAAATTGATGACGATATTCGAGTACTTCAACACTTTGCGGATGGATGCCTCGTCTTTCAACTCGAATGGGAAGAATAGAATCTGCCCCAGTTCGCCCACAACCTTTAGCTCGCGCACGTAGTACGGATCTTGTCTGAAGGAAAAACAGATTGTAAGATCCATGAGTAAATAGTTACTTATGCAGCAATATAAGAGATTCTCCATAAAATAGCGTTTCTTTCTCCCATGTCCATCCCTACCCCTTACCCAACGGTTAACTCCATCATTTTATAAGTAATTGTTATCCCCAATCCCCTGTCCCTATAAGAGCATTTGTCTTGTAACCAAACCTTAGAACTTGAATAAGGCTTAAAGATTAA
>JACMIJ010001474.1:0-12320 GCA_014805365.1 Koerneria luziae
CGGACAGGATTCGAACCTGTGCGGGCAAAGCCCAATTGATTTCTAGTCAATCTCCTTAACCACTCGGACACCGCTGCTGATGAGTGGTTGCTCATTTCCTTATCCTGACATGACGAGCAACCAACTTGACTGTCGTTCACCTGTCCGACTAATCTCACCTACTAACAATAAGTAGCTATACTTTCTAACTATCTTTTCATAGTTAATTTTACTACTGATACTAATAAACTTCTCGTTTTTCTTTCCATCTTTACCTGGGATGTGTTGATGGGAAAGGAGGAGGAATATCCATCCTGGTTTGGCACCATGGGCCACATAAGTTCAGTATTTGTCTCCAAAGCACGACCAAGCTCGTTTGCATATCGAGGTATACGGTATCTGCCCCCTAACTATATTGTCAGGTAAAAGACTCCTTCCTGAGTTCAGCTTTCATGCGATCCGTGCGGTCGTACGAGAGGTGAGTGGGTTTTAGTGAGTAGGGGAACTTTGGGGAGGGGGGTTGATTGCATTTGTTTTTAACGTGTCTGTCTGTACACACAGCCCTGTTATTACGGAGTAACGGTTTCGTGACTCCTCTAAAGCTACAAGTAAGTGTGACACTGTACAAGAAGCAAAGGAAACCATATAACTCGTGCATTTATCACATTTCTTTGTATCACCGTAATGCATGCATATACATAACTATTAGAATAAATTACTTATAACAAATGTTCAACCGTCGTTATACAATCAAATGTTATTGTTCTACATACATGTCTTCCCTATGACGATACACAGCATGTTGCTTCCGCCGGCCAACAGTACTTCGTTTGTATACTACTTACTACAACAAGCCGTCGCTCACAATATCAAAGGAATATGTAAAAATGAGACCTTCGGAAGTTCCACTGTCTCAACATGTTGTGCTTAAATTTTTTGGATTCCTCATGATCAAAGGGACATCAAGATCATAACGCTAAACAAATTGGTCATGATCAAATCTTATTGTTAGGTTTCTTTTCAATTACAAAAATTTTGCCAGAGTATTCATATTCTTCGCAAAACCTGCACCGTTTTACAAGTGGTGCGCGAAGAATTCACATGCTGCCAAATGGCTATGCCACCAAATGGCTATACTACCAAATGGCTATGCTACCAAATGGCTGTGCTACCAAAGGCCGAAATAGTTGGGGACATTCTCCGGATTCCGCAGCATCCGACGCGTCTCGTAGTGATAGTAGTGCGGTGGGACGCGATTCGGCATATCGTACGCCCAGTTCGTGAAGATTCGATTGCCCTGATTCCGGAGCAGACTCTCCTCGATATCCAGTTGATGCAGATCCGCCTCGATTCGAGTGTGCGGGATCAGCTCGCGTCTCTGCAAGCACATTCTGTTGCTTTCAGAACCTCATAAATACGGGAACAGACATATTCCTGACTTGTGACTAACGTATAGGATGTCCAAAATATTGTACTAGGAACACTGCAGGAGGTCCAAATTTCCATAGTAACGTTTCTCACAATCAGAATGTTGAAATAACTGTGATTGGTCACAGTGTGGATGCATATTATATGGACGGGAAGCACCAACCCGGCAAATGCGGGAATGGTGAAAGGAAGAAGAAGTACCTCATTTGCACACCCTTACAAAGGCAGCTGTGTTGTATGTAAATAAGGTACTGTGGGGGAAATAATACGATACGCAAATTTGACATATTGTAAGATAAAACTGGATAGGACAACAATTAGTGCTACTTATTGTTAGTATTATTATGAAGACAGGAGACATCGTATGCAAAGTAGGAACCGTAGATCAGCACCAATAACATGCGATGGATACCAGCCGGTTTCCGCTACTAATTGTTAGTATGATAGAGTCATGATACATCGTATGCAAATTATGTACGGCAGACCAGCGGAAGTAACATGTTGTGGCCGGTTTCCGGCCCGCATTCAGCCCATACTACCAGCGGAATTAACATGCTAACATGCGGTAGTGTCCGGCCGGTTTCCGGCCCGCCTTCCGCCCACCTGTCGTGACGGCCGGAATATCGGTCGTTCCTCGAGCGCCGCGCTGTCCAGACACAGACGCACCACGCCTCGCTCATGCTCCGCCCCGAAACGCACCTCAATCCGGTCGCTCAACTCACTGCAACGATAGAAGTGCAGAGAGAAAACACGCCCAAAATTGTGAGTGTTTTAAACACTCATTAGTAATGGGAAAAACAACACTCAATATTAGCATACCTACTGTCGTAAAATCTTATTGTTAGGTATTTCCCCAATTACACAAACTTGCTAAAGAAAACAGCAAGATATCATTAAAATGCGACAGTCAGATATTTGTACCGAACGAAGTCATGTATGCCAATAATACAAATCATAACTTTACAAGATAACTTACAATATCGGTATCCGCAGTTCGTTCACGAGCACCTTCGTTATCATGCCCGGGTTCACACGATGTATGCGCACCCGAATCTTCAAGCCCAACGAGGCTGCTGTGGAGAGTCGTTCGTACAAAACCTGAACATGAAAGCCTTTTTAAAGAAGTAATAAGCTCAATATAAAGAGTATTGTGATCTTTAGTCTTGTATTCCACATTGCTAAACCACTATGTTTCTAATAACCATGGCCTAACCCACTTGTTCTCTATGTCACTAATTGTAAGAAACCTACAGATGTGTGAACCATTTATGGGGTAAGCTACGGTTAAGAAACTCACTTTGTGACTCTGGTAACTTTGCAGCGCATTATGCTGGAACAGTGCAACTTTCGCTGATCTAAGATTTGTATATTCTTATGTCATAGTGAGTGAAATCTTTGTTGCCCAATGCAAGTGAGGTACTGTAGACCAGCGGAAACAACATGCTGTGGCACTAACTTTGTAACTCAAGTAACTAACTTTTAACACTATAATAGTAACTAACTTTGTAACTCAAGCAACTAACTTTGTAACACTCCAGTAACCGATCATCCCTCAACATGGACACAATAATCGACACTGGTTTCTTCGGTTTAACAACTATCGTGTGGTCCAAGCAGGCAATCACAGTTCCGATGGTCATTCGAATCTGCGTTCGATCCGGCTCGCCATCACCCAGAAACAGCGAACACACACTTGGATGGCTGGCAAAGAACTGAAAAGAAAAACTAAGTATTATTGTTTGGCGTAATGGTAAGAAGCGCTACTCTACAACGATAGAACCAAAGTTCGAATCCACCAGCAAGGAACAGAAACGTTACAAATGCGACAAGGCATGCGGTATACACGTACTTACATATTCAGTTTTATAATTAGGTTACAACTAACAATAAGAATATCGCACTGCTTTTTAAAAACGCGCTGTAAACTTGGAGATGCTTGGGCAACCTCGGACTTAAAATGAAAATTAAAACTAACCTCGGAAATTAAAACAACATCCTCTCAGGACCACCCGCAAGCAAAATGTCTTGAATGCGGGAGAACCTTGCTTTGCTTTGTTATAGACACTCCAGCACTAACAATAAGAATTGCTTAAAACACTCAAAATTTGAGCTTTTGAGTCTTTTTTCTCTGTGATTACGAAAGAACTTTCGCTTTTCTGCCTATGCTGTAGAAGAAGAAAAGGTGACCTCATCAGTAAGGTGTTCCAAGGCGGAGTCTCCGTAGATGTGCAACTCGAATGGTTTCATTGAACTGAGGATCCTGTTGAGGAACTTGAAGTCAACCTGAAAATTAGGCGCGTGTAAGTTCTCAACAAAATGTAACACAATGAAGGTAAATATGCATGATACGAGGATAAAACTATATACAGCATTCTGCTTCTACCGGTCTACAGTACCTGCTTTACATACGATTGCAACATGCAAATTTCAGATCGTTGGAAACGCCATTGCCTCAATGCGATGTGTATTCATTAAAAAAAATATTTTTTATTCGAATTCCAAGGCATTTGGTAACGGGGCAAATGCACTTACAGGGATTGTGGTGTATGTCAGACTAAGATGGCATACATTATATTGAAAGAGACAAAGTAAATGTTTAGACCAACCTCAATCAAGACAACATCCGGAACCGAAACGACCAGTGTTCCGTTTCGAAGATTCACGTTATCGAGCAACTGTAAAGCAAATCCATCAAAATAAAACTAGGTAAACCAGTTACAAATTAAAGGCGTACTTTAAACTGGTGACTGATTCAAACAAAGTAACGTTCTCATGAGACACAAATATCAAATGGGTTGTTGTTTATGTCACTAATTGTAAGTCACTAGGGTATGTCACTAACAATCACATAGGCCGAAACCGACTAATCTCACTTACTAACAATAAGTGTTATTGGCTTATCTGACTCCGTTCTGCACAAATATCCGACTGCCACTATACATTCAGTATTGTAAGCTTATTCAAGCTTTTTCACAGTTTAATGCAATTCATTATCTTGTAGAACGGTATAACTTTGCGAAGAAATAGAACACTTGACAAATTTGTGTAATTAAAAAAAAAGAGCTAACAATAAGATTTGGTCATACAATGACAGCCAGGAATATTTATACAGAACGGAGTCAGATAAGTCAAAAGTGGCTATACTTCCTAACATATTATCTTTTCTTTATAAACTTTATTACTGACACTAATAAACTTCACTTTGATATTTTAATACCTGTGTGGTTGGAATGGGAGCTTTGCTCCTGCTCCATCGGCAGCACGTGCCAAGTTCGATTCGCAGATGCGACTCAGGTTCGAGCAGAATACCCTCAAATCGCTCGGGCAGAAACGACTTCTGCAAAAATGCAAGTAAAATCTGCAATTCTGCACGATGTAAGTAAAATGCAAGAAAAAGCAATGGTGTAAGTAAACGAAAATAGAATGTAAATGCAAACGTGTAAACAAAGCAAAGTTCACAAGAAACAAGGAAGGGCCAGCCTGTATGGGATCCTGATTGTGAGAATACCCGTAAATGTAGTAGAATCATGCAGGAAAAAAACACGTTATGTGCTAATGAAAACAAGGTTTATGATTTTTGGAACGTAGGAAATAATACATATTTCCCATCTTTGCTTGAGATGTAATGCGAGTGAAACTTACAAATGACATGTCGTAGATGGTCTCCTCCTTATCCCGCAATCGCCTTCCTCGCACGGTCACTGCTGACTGATCTTTAGATTCAGGTCCTCCTGAAATATTAAAGGTTCAGTTTTGGTGTTGAAACACTGGGTATCCAGGCGAGGGCCTGTCTTATCTAAACGAGCAGCACCGACCCTGCGAATGCTATAAATTGTGAAAAATTCGAATACGCTTACAAAATTGACTATATTTTGACAGTCGGATATGTGACAGAACGGACTCAGATAAGCTAACAATATGACTGTAGAACGGTGAAAGCACAACATATTATAAGAACTATAAGAGACTTCAAAAAATAGACATACGCCAGACATCCGCTGGAATATAGTAGTCATTGTACACGTTGCGGCAGAAGCGAACTTCGGTCGGTGTCAGAGTTGCCGAGAATACGTCGAATAACAACGGAACGTTCAACGTTATGACGCACTGACTGAAAGTGAACATGAAAGTAAAAGTAATTAAAGTATACAGTAACATGTTACTTATACAGTACCTACAGAGTACCTAATTTGCACCTTCTTCTTCCCTACACCATGCCCGCATTCGCAAGTTCGCTGCTTCCAGTCCAGATAGGTCAAGCCTTACAATTAGCCTGGGTACCGAGTACCTAATTTGCATACGATAGTAAAACCTTCACATTCTGGGGCAAACATATGTATGCAATCTTGAGACTGGCGCGAATTGCGCTGTTTCAAAACACAGCACTTTGCAACAATTATCAAACTTATTGTTAGCAAAAACTTGAAACAGAAGTCCGACGAACCTATACACAGAGAAAAGCTTCAAAAGTTTATGCGTTCGGGGGGAATCGAACCCCCGTCGAATGCTTGGAAGGCATCCATGCTGACCATTACACCACGAACGCTCGTGTTGTGCTTTTAGGGAAGCAGGTTGATCCCTTTCCCCGATCTGTGTCTTGGCGCAAATCCGGTTTGGGCTTGCTGTTCACTGTCAGTTGCATGCTTTCTTTTAGAGCGTATTGTACAATGAACTGGGTATGCCAGGGCAGGATAACTATATTTCCCGTGGTAGTCACAGAATCTTTAGAGAAGGAAATTTGCATATTCGAGAAAACAACTCCAGTAACTGACGATTACCTTATTATTCTCACATTGTTAGCGCGAAGATGAGCACAGTTTTCTCCAAGAAATCGTGCAGTTTTTGTATAAAGAAGAAGATCATGCATGTTCCGTGTCCGACTGTTTTATGCAACAACCATAGAAATGTTTCTTTGCACTGACAATGAGAACGTACTACTAAACTAGAAGTCAACGTTTTGTCTGCTGTCAGAGGTCGAGAAGGCAGACTAGAAGCAAGTAAACGATAGTCCCTGTCATGCTTATTCTGACAAACATTTGTAAGTTTTTCAAACACAAAAAAGGAACTGTTCAGGATTACCGGGAACCTCATTCGCATCTGGATGTCTTCTATAAGTGTGATTGCCTTATAATCAACCACTTTAAAGATAAATATATTAATATTAATATTATTTTTGTTTAATACGAACCTCAGATTCCTGTTAGTGCAAGCCAGTGAGTGCACTCCGCGGACATCCAGCAGTCGGAGTATCTTATCGAACAATTCGGTCGGCAGTTGCTCGAGATACGACAGTTCCACCGGCGTCTCAGGCCTATCATCTGCTTTTCTCTTTCGTGACGATGTCTAAAACATAGAATATAAAGAAATGTATTTAGTATTATTGTTAATAAGCATAAATATAAACTGACTTTAAAAAAGTATAGCTATCTATTACGAGTAAGGAACGATTAGTCAGTGTGATGCTCTTATTGTTAGTGAGATTGGACTGTAGGCCGCAAATGATTGGACTGTTCAGCACTGAGTAAGGGGTTGAAGACGTATATGATGCAATCATGGAAATAAATATAAAAATATTAAAAAAATATAATACAATAAACGATACCTTGCTAGGCACATTTGAACTCGACGACTGAAAACTGCAACACGCACTTTCCTCGTCCAGACTGGTTGCATTCATCTCTGAACATTTTCGTTTAGCTTAACAGTTTTGTAAAGTTTTTAATAACAAAAAAAGTTTTTTCTGTTTTATATCTGTTTAAACTGTAAACATTATATGTGTAGTTTAAAAAGTAACCAACATCTTATGCTAACAATAACTAAAACACGAGAAAGAGTAGGTTCACTAACCATACACAGTGTTTCACAACCGCCGACCACATGTGCCTAATTTGCATACAGCACAAAGTGATTTATGGTAAGAACATCGTGGTATGCAAATTTTGGACAGCGGTCATTGAACAGAATCAAAGCGTTGAAATAAGTTAACAAGAGTATGTTCACTTTACCCCATCTGTTCAGTGTTTCAGCTTTGCTAATTCAGCTGAAGAACGAAGAATCATTGGAGATCTGATGATTTGTCTTTACATGCCGTTTTTTATAATGTGCACCGGGACGGGCAGGGTCACAGCGAATGTGGGGGTAAAGGAAGCAAGTCCGCACAGGATCGAGGGTGCGGAATGCATAAACACTAACAAGGGGACGGACAGTACTGTCTGTACCGCAATTAAGCTTACACAGATTATTAAGCAAGGCGAACTATGCATGGTACCGTATTCAAATTTTGCTGCGGTCCGCGGAATTCAGTATTGACCGTTCCCTTGTAAGTCATAAAAGCAGCAAAGTGAGTGCGATGGCCCACAAATTTGCATATTCGTTTTTTTATGTGAAAGAAATGTTTCTGTGCAAATGAGGTACTGTAGACCGACGGAAACACCATACTGTGTAAGTGCAATGATTGTAACATTCACCTAACAAAAAGAACAATAATAAAATCGTAAGTTACTGGAGTTGTTTTCTCGATTATGCAAATTTCATGTTACTCTTAAGATTCTGTGGTTACTTCTGCCACAAAGAATGTAGTTATACTGCGATACGAATAGTTTATCTTACCTAGTTCATAGTAAGAGCATGGAAGAGCAGCAAGCCCAAACCGGATATGCGCAAGACACAAGTCGAGGAAGTGATCATCCAGCTTCCCTACAAGCACAGCATGAGCGTTCGTGGTGTAATGGTCAGCATGGATGCCTTCCAAGCATTCGACGGGGGTTCGATTCCCCCCGAACGCATGAAGTTTTGAATTTTTTGTAAACAGTAGCCTGGCAAGAATTTGGCGCTGCTCATTCTATGCTTTTGCTGAATTCAGAAAACTTGAAGCAAAATAGTAGATTCTAGAGACAGTGATACTATAGATCCTTTTACCCCAGAGAATGATGTCTTCAATATCGTATGCATATTAGGTACTGCAGAATAGCGGAAGCTAAACGATGTGATAGCGGTCGCTGTTGACAGTAAGATACTATTGGAATATCTGACTCCGTTCCATACAAGTATCCGACTGTCACCATAATTTGTATTATTTAGCCTGTATTTTCAAATTTTCTACCTTATTGTTAGTCAATTTTTCCATAACTCATAGTTGTTTCAAAAGCTTGGAAAACAGTGCAGAGGTCCTCAAGCTTTGAATGCGTTAACAAAATTGAACGTGTAACGACAGTCGGGTCATTTGTACAGAACGGAGTCGGATAAGCTAATAACACGCTATAATAATAATAATAATTTATACGTTGCATTTAAACACCGTTAAGAGAATGAGAGTAAGTGTAAATATGAAATAATGGCACAATGAAGATATGTATATATATTTGAATATCTAAGAGGTTATTATGAAATAGGTATTATAAATGCTATTTACCGGGGATGATATAATGAGTTTCTAAGGGATCCGTATGAGGGAGGGAAGGGAGCAGACCGGAAGTGATTGGTGAGAATCTTGGCTGCCCTCTGTGCGAACGAATTGGCTCGCACATTGCGTTTAGGGATGGGGAGAGAAAATTTGAAAGGTATGCCGCGTGTTCGGGAGGGGACAGATGCTCTCAAACTCTCGAGATGTCCAATAAAATATGGTCTAAGACACTCTGTGAGGCACCATATCAGTTCAAAGGGCGACCAGTGGAAGGGACAGGAGAACAGGGCACTCAATGGCACGTTGGTATGACCTGTTCAAAGAAGCACACGGAAGACACTGAAACAGAAGACACTCTTGGCTGATGACACTAAGAAAGAAAGCCGATTCAGAAGGGGCATCATCACTTTCATTGGTTCTACGCCGTAGAGAAAATCTACGAACTGCGTATAAACATACTTGTACATTGGTAAAAAAAATAAAGTTACTATTACTATAGCGAAAATCTGGCACTTTGCTATCATTCTCAGACCGTACTCACAGCACATACAGTACCTTGCTTGATAGCAAAGATTTCGCGCTAACAATAAGCAAGCCATAACCGGATTTCGGAAGCGACACAAATCGGGGAAAGAGATGGTCCGACATCCTAGGAAGCAGGGCGTGAGCGTTCGTGGTGTAATGGTCAGCATGGATGCCTTCCAAGCATTCGACGGGGGTTCGATTCCCCCCGAACGCATAGCGTTTTTGACTTTTCTAACACTGATTTCATTTTAGCAATAAGCAGATGGAACCCGTGAGAAACTTGGATGTTCCATTCTTGCCTTCTTAGAAACTATACGACACTCCATTTAGCATTACTTTCCTACGGCATTGTCAGTAAGTAATATGCTCGGTGGAACCGCAATCTACCGACCGTTTATACGCCCAATCAAGCTCCATCGAAATCCCACCGAATACTCCGTGGTGGAAGCCATTTATAAAAGTAACCCACCATTCTTCACCGTTGGGTCACCGTAGGGAAAAATGGTTTATGGAGGCTTCACCAAACATTTCATTTACAAATGAGTTATGATAGATAACGCAAATAAGTTACGGTAGCCCGATGGCAGCTGAGCAACGGTAAAAATGTGAGCGCCTTTATGGGCCTGTTTCATCAGTAGCAAGGTGAACTGCCTAACTTTTGGGACTTTAATATTGTGCCGGCTGCTGTAAGCGCTCTGGGAACTGAACTATTTCAACACAAGCTGAACTAGTCCACACACGCGGCGCACGGGTACGCGTCGCGGCGTACCGAACTCATGCAATAGTTCCCGTGTGCTCTGTGTTGCAGCGCTTCGCGTGGGCATTGTTCGTCAGTTAACAGCGTATCGCCACTCATTCCAACAGTCATCGCATTTGCAGCGCAGTGAAGAAACGCAACCCACAGAACTCTCCCGGCCGCCGGTTGTTTCTTCGCTTCGATGGACGGCGTCATCGGAACGGTCGCCTCCGGTCGGTTTTTCGACGGTTTCTGAACCGTATATACGTGGATACCGGTTTTTCGGCGGTTTCTCAGCAGATTTTAGGCGGTTCCATCCAAATCGTCGAACTCCGTGTAATTCCCACTTATTGTCACAGACGGGACCATTTGGATGAAAACGTGTAACTTAACTATGCCCGATTTAACCGATGCCCTTCCAAACATCCAAAAACTGTTGTCCGCTTACAGTGAGTTTATCGGTCAAGGCTCCACAAAAGTGCTGTGTGTTTCTGTTTCTAAACATTACCAACCTACCCCAGTAATACCAACTTCAATGTTTCGACCATAGCATAATATCATCAGTCGGCGCCGCGGCGAAGTGGCGCCGCGGCGCGGAAGTTCCACTACCGCGACCCTACATGTGCAGTGTGTTCAGGCGTTCTGCTGTCGGCGGCAGGCGTCGCGTTGCTCGTGGCCGCGTGCGGCAAAGATCGTGCACAAGTGACGAAGCGGAAGCAGAAAAACAAAGACAAGGCCAAGGTGCTGAAACAGGCCGCGGTCGACAAGAAGGCCAAGGCGGACGGAAGCGGAAAAGACCGCAAGAAGAAATCCGACGAGTAAGTGGACACAATGTGTTGAGATAATATTATATAACGGGTCTCAAATTTGCATGACTCTCAAATGAGGTACTGTAGACCGGCGGAAGGTGTGTAGCATAAAAGGCACTAAAGCATGTTGCTTCCACCGGTCTACAGTACCTCATTTGCATACCACAACAAAGACTTCTCTCGGAAACACAAAGGGATGTTCAAAGACCGGTTTGGACCGGCGGCAGTTTCATTATCTAGTATGATGTGCATGTTAAGACAGCCCGATTTCCGCCGTTCTCAACTGTACATATTTCTTTGTTTCAGAGAGCCAATGCCTTTGTTATTGTATGCAAATGAGGTACTGTAGACCGGCAGAAGCAACATGTAGACCGGGAAACACAACAGCACGTTGTTTTCGCTGCACTACCGTACCTTATTTACTTACGATAACTAAGGCGTCGCTCCCCATAACAAAGGAATGTGCAAATTGAGACCAATCGGTATTGTACACCACCGTAGTCCACACGCGACGCTTGCTCAAACCCCCTATTTGCTCCTATTCGTAACCCCGTGTTTTGCTTACTTACAATTAGTGCCTAGAGGGTGTCACCTCCTTGTTTTCGAATCACTAATTGTAAGAACGAATAAGCAAACTACCAGAATTGTTGACTTATCGTTACGATTACAAAATATAATCTAGTGTGTTGCATAAAAGGTACAGCTTTTTGTACGCACGACATTGTTTTCTTTTATTTATTATACTCCGGTATTCTGAATGGGCCCGTTTTTAAAAATGGGCAAGTTTTCATGTGCCATTAACTTGCCCATTTTCAGACCCACCACTAGTGGTCTGAAAATGGGCAAGTTTATGGCATATGAAAACTTGCTCATTTTCAGAAATGGACCCATTATGAATACCGGAGTACGCTTTCTTTCTTTATTTGTCCGTTATGACGAATATCAAAACGTTCATTCCTTTTTTTCAGTGGCAAGTCAGCGAAATCAGGCAAATCAAAGCGTGTGCTAGGCAAGATCGCTCAGGTATTTATGATACACATATTTTTCGCATTATATGATAAAGCTTCTCCCGTAATCAGAGAGGTACCTCGAGGGGGGTTCCTGATGTGCCAGGAACACTGGGAAATTTCAGGCCGATGGATCCCACCCGAACCCGGCCCTCAATTTCCCAGTGTTCCTGACACATCAGCAGGACGCGATTGTATGGAGAGTAGCGCATCATACCACTACACCACTGTGCCTCCTCCGCGTCCGGAGAACTGTTGCATGAGTTGCGCACACCCATAGTGCTAGTTTGAATCTCACTAATTGTATGACTTGTTCTTACTTACATACGCATGAGCTTTCCTTGGTATGGTATCGTTCGACTAGTTATGCATTATTTTGCACTAAATGGACTGCCCCAAGCACGCCACGCATAAGCACGCGTCGCATTGTGCGC
>JACMIJ010001475.1:0-12318 GCA_014805365.1 Koerneria luziae
AGACAACAGCCATAAAATCACAAACAACATTAGTGCTTCATCACTTTCCTAAAAGCGAATAAGTATCATGTCACGTAATACATATACCACTAACAATGACTAATTGTAAGTAACAAAATAGTTGGAAATATGTAACCATAATAAGGACAACCCAAAATACCTTGAGCTTCCTGAACTCATTGGAGAGATCACAGGTGATCATTCCAGAGGACATCTCGGATATGTCCTCGGACACTTCGCCCGCCCCGTCCTCCCTCGACAGCTCGCGCAGCATCATCTCGTGGCGGTCACCCGGCAGCAGAAGTTGAGAGGACGCGTCCAGTGGCGAGTCTGGAGGCAAAAAAGTAGTCATAGAATACAAAAATGAGGGACTATTACAGCGTTGCCCACATTGCGACGCGTGCCTATGCGTCGCGTGTGTGGGGAAGTTCATTTTGTATTAACTTGCGCAAATAGTCCAACAACGATACACTAAGGAAAACGAATGTGCATGTAAAGAGTAAACAAGAGTAAATCATAGTTTGACAAACAACGTTTGAGCATAACGCGAGCATACACCGACGTGTAACGTCTCTGTATTTCGAAAACGGGGCGTTCCTATTGCGCAAGACAAACATATTGAAGTTCAAAAAATGAATTAGCTTTTTATTGAAAATTTAGGCTGAGAAAAGATGTGCTTCCAATGTTAAGGTATCCCAAAACGGGGTGCCCGGGGCGTTATCCAAAACGTTGTTGTGGATGCATGAACATCTCCGGTATTTCAGATGGGCCCATTTCTGAAAATGGGCAGGTTTTCATATGCCATTAACTTGCCCATTTTCAAACTCATCATAAGTGGTCTGAAAATGGGCAAGTTAATGGTATATGAAAACTTGCCCATTTTCAGGAATGAGCCCATTTGAAATACAGGAGATGCTCGCCTACCCTTATCGTCGTTGTCCTTGCTGGTGGACGCCTCGGTCGCCAGACTCGTGCTGTTCGCCCGCTGCTTCTTCTGCTGCTGATTCCGTACCATCGACGACGCCTCCGCCATCTGAACATCACCGTCATTGTAAATCGATAGGTAGAGACAAAATGTTATCACTTTTGTAAGATAAAGGTCTAAAGCGCTGAAAATACCGCCTGCTTTGTGCATCACTAACGTAGCTTCAAGCCGATGCCTTTGTTTGCGACTGCTAGGACCTCACACACATCGATTGCGTTCCTATACTTCGAAAACGAGGAAACCTCTCTAGTGCAAGACACAAGAAACGGGGTGTCTATTGAAAATTCAGGTTCACAAAATGGGTGCACCCAGTGTTAAGGTATCCCGAAAACGGAGTGCCCCCGGCGTTATCAATAACATTTTGTCGATACATACACTATAGTAAACAGTTCCACGTGTAATTTTTCTTTCTCCAGATCAGGATGGACAGTTCGAAGCATACAATATCATCACTGTTACCAATCATAGTTATTTGAACATTCTGTGAAATGTTCCTATGGAAACCTGAACCTCCTCGAGACTGTCTGTAGTACAAAATTTTCGACTTTCTATAGTCACAAGTCAGGAATATGTTTGGTTCGAAGCTTACAGTGCACTAGAGTATCATTTGCAATGTCAATAATTCGAAAATAACTATGACTATGCCCATCCGGCTCACCTTCGCCAGTGTGCTCTCGCCCTTCTGCTCGTCCTCCTGTTCGGTTTCTCCCGCCGAGCTCTCCTTGGCCGACGTGTCCTCGGGTGCCGATCCGAGATGGCCAGTGAACCGGCCGGGACCGGTCCGGCGACCGGCCTCCGCCCGGCACTCGCGATCCGACGGATCGGACGAGACCAGCGGGCGACGATGGTGCTCCTGAGAAGCAAATGGGGGCATAAACGGGCAAAATAAACCAAAAACGATGTCTCCTGGAGCGATTCGAAGACATTATATGTCTGACAAAAATCAGTCATTTTTCTCTCTGTGTAGTGCTAGTCAACTCCTCAAAAACGAAAAATAGAACTGAACCAGAGGAACTCGTCCCACTCATTCACTATGTCCTAATTGTAAGATTGATGATACTCGTAAGAACAACGGCACCGATGAACATACATACATCGACTTCCATATTTCAAATATGTGATGACACTGTAGTCCAAGATACCAAAAAAGGGGTGCCTATAGAAAACTTCCACAAACGGGGTACTCCCAATGCCAAGGTGTCTTAAAACGGGGTGCACCGGCGCGATCAAAACGTTATTGTTGATGCATGCCGATCAAGTGCTATTTTAGTTTTCGGACTTTTGAAATGTTTCTTGTCACACTCTGACATATGGCATTCTCTTCCTCTGAATGTAATTCAATCAACCAATAACATAGCAAAACTAACAATAAGATACACGTACCTCGACCATTTGTGACGTTGACGGTCCACTTCGCGTCACCAGAATCAGCTTCACCGTGCTGTTCGCGCGCAGACCGCACGCGCGCAGCGACTGCGCGTCATCCAGCACGCGACCGGCAAAGACCTGCAATGAACGTTTGGTTAGCACAGTATGATGGATACGACAATCTATGCTAATTCTCTGAAACGTTGGCACCTTGTAAAAAGGAATACGGTAACAACGATAAAACAGAGACTGGTAGACCGGTTGTCGCGTAATATGTTCAACAAGCTTCACAATGAACACTTTTGTATTTCGTATGCAAATGAAGCACTGTAGTCCGGCGGAAGCAACATGTTGTGCTACCACCTGCTCATACAACTATGAGTATAGAATAAAAAGGTAGTTCGGATAAGTAGTATAACATCGGTGGGGTGTACTTACAGCCCCAATTTCATGAGGGAGGTTTCCAAAATTTTCCGATTTTTACATAGGATCCACTGAACCTTTAAGGTGTGGACGCCGGAAAGTACCACCTCTTTACTCTATGACTATGAGAAACAACTGGTTGAGGGACTAAAGTTTTGGGTACTTGCGAATATGTGAAGCGATCATAAAGTGTGCAGTATGAAGCACAACACTTACGGAACATGAGTAATGCGTTTTTTATACGTTACGTTCTCCATTTCCATCTCATTATCGTTGCAAAATGTGTGCCTAATTGTAAGCGAATTATTCGCCTTAATTAGCATACGATCCATGAAAACAAAACAGATTGGGCTAATTCACAGGGGATGAATGCAGCTTGAACTCACAAACAAGAATAATACAACGAAAGCATACCATATTCTTAACAATATACCACTACAAAAGTTTCTAATTGTAAGCGTTACCTCTCTAAAAGGTAAATATTCTTCAATAATCAATATCACGTTAATTGTTACGTATAATATTATACATATACTTTTTGAACAGAAATTTGTAAAAAATAAAATTTCTGTACAAGAACATACACTGATCCCCAAAATTTCACGGACAGGAATAGAAGCAAAATACACCATCACATGTCAGCGAATATCATTGCAAAAACATTCGGAAACGTTACGAAACCAACATTTTGAACATGTTCGATTCAACCGTTGCAACAGAAACGGCGTCACCAAGAATAAGAACCGCCTGGATAAGAACCCTCGGACAAAGGATAGTCAAATTAGCGAGCATTGTCCGAGGGTTCTTATTCAGGCGGTGCTTATCCAGGCGGTTCTTTTATTGGGCGGTGCCACAGGAATACAATACAACACTTCCAGGGAGCATATAATTTTAAGCATAATTTTTTACTGAAGAATCATAATTTCAACTGTATTCATCAGACTTTTCTTAAAAAAATATGTCAAATAGTTGCTTGTAGACAGAAATATGAGCTTGTGCGCTTATGCTTTGTACTGATTTTGTCCCAATTTTTTTTCTAACTTGAGGATCTTGAAGCATGCGGTTCTGTGAGTACATCGTTAGTGTGTTGTCAGTAGCACAAAAGTTCCAATATTTAGTTTATTCAATGCACAATTATAGCTAAGGAAGGAGCATAGGCACTTATTCTTCGGTCTCGTAAAGTCTTCACTTTGGTCTGAAACGCACAAAACCGGAAACCAGTCATGCGTTATTTTTAGATTAATATGTCATATTTTGACCCTTCTAATAACCGTCATAAAACACCCACTCGGCATTCAGAGCACAAAATAACCCACAGGAGGGTTAAGCACGCTAAGTACAAGGCAATAAACCTTTAAAACACAGGTGTCAAAAACATGCATGGAGACGGCACGTTCCTGTTTTTGGCCTAAACAGAACTATGTTATGATACGGGTTGATATTCATATCTTGCGGTTAATTTGTGGGGTGCTTTACACAGACATGTAACCTAATACTGGATAACCATTGTCCATGTATGTATGGTCAAAAGGTGCCTTTAAAGGGGGCCAGAAACCGTCATTTCATTCGTAAACAAATGTGTTCATAACTAGTGTTTTATTGACTAGCCACTTTTGTGTTCAGGGAATACACATAAGTAAAGTCCTCGGTAAACTGACGGTTTCCGGCCCCCTATAAAACTTCTATAATACATTCAGCTCGTCCTTTGGAACGCGTCCAAACCGAGTGAGTGATCCCTCATTATCCGAACACTTGTTGTCCACACACGCAAAGTGACAAAATTGCATTTGCTCATCAGCGCCAAAAAAGGCGGATACTTCACGTGTAAAATGAGCGAAAAGATATGGTGATGATATCTTGTGAGTGGCAAAATTCCCCCACACACGAACATCCCCTAATCCGATCTCACACTCATCTCTTCTTTGCATCACTGGAAGCAAACAACAACTTATGGTTAGGCTTAATATAAATTTAAAGGCCACGTACAATTAACGTAAAGTCCAGAGCGGATGACAACTCGTCGACGACAACAAAACTATGCATAGCGCCTCTTAGAAGAGGACAGCAATCCTATCAAAGAACCAACCAAGGCGTCATCCCTCAGGGATCGGCAACTGGTAGTGACAGTTTCACAAAGGGCGATCACTCCATGAGAAAACTTGGGCAACTTCGGACTCGATATAGTAACTTTAAACCCACAACACTCTAGGCACTCTCAGGATTCCTTGGAAGTGAAATGCCTCATACCTTTGTTATATTGCCCCACAAGACCCTGACCTTCTCATTGTCAGAACAGGCAAAATACCCTGAAACGAAATAACTTTGGGGTTTTTGGCTATCATCGAGCATCCCCATATCATCCATCACAGGACGATGACTCATCATGCGAACATCAAACACCCCATCCAATAGCCAACAATCAGCTCATAAATCACCCAGATACGAAAAGCGCGAGAAGTTTTTTTCGTCTGCTTGAAATCCGTGAAATCCGGCAAAAAATGTGCGTGTAACACATACGGATTACATGCGAACCGATGAAAATAGACACCTAACAAATAGGCGGGAAGTTTAAAAAAAATTAAAAACACATCCGCAAACATTAGGAAGATTTGTAATCATTGGTTTGTTGAGTCGCTAAAAAGCAAACCTAAGGTTTCAGAAAACAGTCAAAACAAACAATGGTTAACGTAGCACACTATACTACGCAATTCGTTACATACAGTAGTTAGCGAAGTGCATTACGATATATTATATAATACATTAAAGAAGGAGCAAACTCACTTTTCTTTATGTCCGTATAGTCTTATGTTTCTGTGAACCATGAATAAATAGGGCATACTTATGTGCTATTTTGCCTGTTTTTCGAGCCTCAAAAAACACTCAATTGGCATTTATGCCACTAAAGAAGCTACAAAAGTGTCAACCACACGCAGGGTAGGCTATGGTTAACGGGGACATATTACTTCGAAAATGAGCTTGCACCTTCTTTAAAGGCGTTGGTTCTGTAATTCATAAAACTGCCAAGAAGTTAGGCCCGAACCGCACACAAACGTGATCGGCCATATGCTAGCGCGGGCCGAATGCATAATAAATATGGAAGGGCGTGTGTGTGTAAGAAACGGAAGCAGCGGGCGATGGAGAGAACACTGACGGATGCACATCGAGGAACATCACAATGGGACAGCATATCTTTAACTCTAACAAACGGTAGCCTGTTTTTTGTTTGTTTTATACTTTACTAAGCCCTCTTTTCTAATAATACATTGTATTATTTGTTTTCACATACTGCTTCTACAATACCTAATTTGCATACAACAACAATGGTTTCACGCACTGACAAAGGAATATGCACATTTTAGACCGGCGGAAGTTGCACTGTCTCAGTATGTGTTGGGGACAACAGCTATTGAAAAATTTCATAAAAACACATGGAATACTTTACTGAGTTCTGTAGAAATACCCCACTATCATTAGATGTTCAAATCTTTTTGTTATCATGCTTTCCCAATACACAACATGCTAACAGATACAACTTTTTCGCAGCTCCATTCAAATGTTCGTAACCTTTTATGAGTCACAATTTTTTATACACTTGAAAATGTGAATAAATAGCGACATTCGGATATTTGAATAGAACAGAGTCAGGTATTTTAAGAGCATATAAACATTCGCAATCCCAACTCATGCGAAACATAGAAGACGCACGTATTCAAAAGGACAACTTTTTTCCGAACTCGTAAACAGACAATTAGACAAGGGTGTTAAGGGTGTAGATGGCATGCGCCATTCGTCACTCATCAGTACAAGTGAGGCCCTTCAGAGGATAAGATTAGCCAGCACAAGCAGTCGCATTAGATATGTATGCAGCACATGTTGCTATCCCTGATCTACAATACAACCTAATTTGCATACGGTTATAAAGGCTTCTGTCACAAGGACAAAGGTAATATGCAAATGTGATACCAGGGGAAGTCTTGCAATCACAATATGAAGCGGACATAGGCGCATAGGCGTTTCCCACAGTCGTCTAATGCGCCTAATTTGCATACTAAGAAAAAAGAATTCGACAAATGAACAAAGAAATATGAAAATTTTAAACCAATAAACTTTTTACTAATTGTAAGAACCTTTCTCTAAAGTGGGCATTCCCAATAAGCGCATTGAAACAATTGAAGCACTTTGAGTGTACGAAAAAAAAGAAAAGCAAAGGGGGGGCACAAAATAGGAGGAGAAAACATTCTCTCACCCGCCTGAATAGCCCCCATCTACGACACAACACAAATAACGACAAAGTGTTCAACCAAAAAATGTCACTTTCAAAGAAAGAAAGAAACAGGAAACCATTCAATGTAGATTAAGAGAAAGGGATAGGCTGAACTCTAATGTACAAGAAAATATCGGTGAAAATTGAAACTTCTGCCAGTCCTAAATATGCATATTCATTTGTTCCAACAGGAGAAACATACATGGACAATGACGTTGGATCACCCCGCATTTGGTTGCTTATAAAGCACCCCGCAAATTAACCGCAATGAGTATCACCCGGTATCATAGCATGAATCTGCATAGGCTAAAAACAAGAACGTGCCGAGTCCATGTATGATGAGAAACCTTTGTCATCGTATGCAAATGAAGTACGGTAGACCGGCGGAAGTAACATGTTGTGAATTGTTATCATAATGAAAGAAAAACTAAGAAACAGCTTGAAAATTCTCAAACAAGTGATAAAATGCAAGTGAAACCAGACATATAGAGTAAGAAATGCAATTACAACTTTCGGATTGGTGTTTGATTCATAAACGTTTTACTATAAGTGTTACTGCCTTATGACCAGCAGCCTTGGTGATAGATATTCTATTCGATCCCAAAACAAACAATATACAACATGCTGCTTCCGCCGGTCCACAGTAGCCAATTTTGATATGACAACAAAAGTTTCACCCGCATTGACAGAGGAACATACAAATTTGAGAGCGGTTGAAGTTCCACAATCTCAACATGCTGTGCGTTCATAGCTACATGGTCAGAATAAACGAGATCCAAAATGCAAACTGCATTCTCTCATATTTAGCTCACAGAGTGCTTTTAAGGGTTTTATAGAAAAAAACCCCATGCGTACACAAAGCGAAGAGTGCCGAAATCATAGAACCCGGGAAAGATCGGCCACGTAATACAATCCTCTTATGCCCGCGTGTCAATGATCGCTCTGTGTCTACTGAAGGTGCATCAAAGAATGAGTTAACTCACTCTTAAAAGTACTATATAACGTTTTTAAACTTTATTTCAAAACCAAAAGGAACAAAGTTAACGGGGACATAGTCTACGCCCCCCTTAATCACAGCTTTTTCTGGGTATGGTTCGCACTTCCGTAGGTTCTTTAGTGATACAAATACCAATTGGGTGTTTTACGGAGTATGAAAGAATGAAAAAAGCGTAACCATGCAAGGCAATAACACACGACTATGCCCAACATATTCATGTTTCACAGCAAGGCTATACGGACATAGCAAGGAAAGTGTCATTATTCTGTCTATAGAACACGCAAGTATGTAGTTAGTAGAATGTTATTCCTAACATGCGCGGTCATGATGAGAGCCGCCGGTCTCAAATTTGCATACTTCTTTGTTATCGCGAGTGAAACTGTGATTATCGTATGTAAATTCGGTATTTTAGACCGGCGGAAGCAACGTGCCGTGCATACATGGACAAAGACGTTCCTAGGGCCGTTGGGTCACCCGCATTTGGTTACTTGTCCATACATAAAGCACCCCGCAAACTAAACGCAGGATATGCGTATCACCCGTTATAATAACATGATTCCCGGAGCGAGACCATCGTCAGAGACGACTCCGAGAAAATTTTTAAAAAGTGCACGTTTGATTGTAAGAAAAAAATGTATGATGCTGTGCATTGCTCTAACACTGGCCGCCACCGTACACGCCCACCGTCGTTTGGCTCAAATGTCTCCAAAAATCCGCGCCGTCAAAGCACATCACCTGCGCATCAATGCCCCCCTTCTAACGCTATCATCCATTCCAAATTCCTGAACACTTCAGCAAATTATTCGTTCAGATGCTAATAGCCGATAGGAGAGATAACGGATTACGATATCTGCTATCCACTCCAAAACAATTACTATACACGTTGTCAAAAATAGCATAATTAAACCCAGTTCACACAAATACTACCCGAAAATTCATATTTAGTAGCCGTGAAGAAACTCTTTGTATAGTGCAAGCACCCTTGTAATGTACAGTATCCGTACATTGCCATGGGTTTATGAGTTGCACATACGGAAGCTCATGGGTTACCGTTTATGGGCTACCGTATACAACTGTGGACTACCGTATTCACCTAAGGAACTTAGGTGACGAAGTGGTAGCGACTAATCTTACAATTCTTACAACTACGAGCTGTCTACGCAACTACTCCATCTGCTTTACTAATTCGTACTTCCCAAACCATAACTTTATCTCAATCTTGTTGCTCATTACTTACCAGCCAACGCAACTTCAATCACAGTGGCGCCGCCAAGTATAACAACCGCCTGGATAAGAACCCTCAGACAAAGGAAAATCAAATTAGCAAGTATTGTTCTAGGGTTCTTATTCAGGCGATTCTTATATTGGGTGGCGCCAACAAAGACTATTTAATGAAGCTCGTACCAACGATGAAAATGAAGAGTCCAAGAACGAGGAAAAACAGCAACGGATCGAAAAATTTGAACGCACGCACAGTGAATCACGGTAATCTAGTATTTTTGCCAGTTTCCTAACACGTTCGTGGCGCGAACGCGAAAGACCAAAAAATGTCCACATCTCGGCAAAATGCAACGTTTTTTTGTGTCTGCATAATCCATGCGGTCGAACGAGCACCTTCCGATGGCCGCCCGAGAAGGGCAACACAATCAACGGAATGAGACAGGAGGAGAGAAAGCAGAACGGAGTGGAGACACGATAAAAGAGAACGGACAGGTAAATAGCTATAAAACCTTATAATAACTTGAAACTAATAAACTGGTATAGAACTAATGTTAACTAAAAGAGTGCCTAATTGTAAGACTAATTCTCTTGCGCGGAAGAGAGGACCAGTCCTGCTCTCCCGGCCATCGTCTACAACAAAATACACAGTGTTCTTCCTTTGGTCACGTGCTGGTCAAGGAAGGCTTCAACCCGCTCTACCTGGTCTAATCTTCAAGCTTCACAAGAAAACAGCAATATAATACTTACAGCTGCAGTAAGGAAGCATAATTCCACAAATGAAAGCAAGATAAACGCTGTGACAGAAAATAAAAATAACCAACCAGTGCCTGTCGATGTGCGGGCACCTTCGTCGTTCGGAAAACCCGTCGCTTCAGATCCGCCACCTCTTCGCACAACAACACCTGCAAATGTAAAAACTAAGCTTGAGCTTACAAAATTGAACAAAACGAAAGTACATACAAAAGTGTCATAGTAAGAAACCGAACTTGTGCATCAGCATAACCTAACAACATTCAGCTACAATACTAATTGTAAGAATATTTTATTGTTAGCAAAACGTGTACTCCGTAATTACAACCATACATCAACATGTCACGTTTCCGTTTCGGAAACGGGGTGACCCTATAATGCACTACTAGAAACGGGGTACCTATTGAACATGCAGACTCATAAACGGGGTTGCTTTCAATGTTAAGGTATCCAAAAACGAGGTGTTCTTTCGTTGTCAATAACTATTCATACAGTACATGTCTCATCATCACGTATTCTCTTCATGTCCCTTGAACGCCTTCAAATCGCAGTCGGCACTGACCAAAGGTTTTCGCCAGCACATTTCATTACACCAACATTCCTGTGCAACGCGGCAGGAGAACCCCATAAAACCATCATTAAACAATCTATTCTATTGACCTCGATGGCCTTCTATACATCAACCGATGGGAGAGACCAAGAAGAATGGGCCAGAAGAACATTGTGAGGTGCGCCTTGCAAGTTCCAGGGCACAGCCTCGTGTTGTCAGTGCAAAGCCTAACAATAAGGCTCTGTATTCTTTAATGTATGTCTGATGCTTCACTTACAACGGAAAGCAAGAACAAAGTACTCATTTCTACTGCGACCGCTGGAACTCCAAATTGTAAGACAGAGCAATTACATTATAATATGTTACCGAATTTGGCGACTACAAATGGATTAAGATATAAAAAAGGGAACCTGTTCACTCCATCGTTGTCCGGTTACACTCTCCACCCAGATCGAACATGACACCTCCAGAGGCGGGATACGGTAGATCGGTGGAGCAACACGATCTACTGGCATCATACCCTGAACAGTATACGTAATTGGGTGTTATCGAATATTTATCATTGAAATATATCTTTAGTATCATTCGAAACTGCAACATTGCCATTCAAGAAGGATTTCGTAGGAAAAGCTTCAAATATCTTTCCAGACTGTCTACCTCTTTGTTAGACAACAACATTCGAGGAAAATTTCAGTAAAAGAAGACAGAGCAATAATTGTGACAAGTCGGGTAAAATTCAGATTAAAGAAACGATGATAATTGCATGCAACGGTTAGAATTAACACTTGAGCAAGCCTTGAAAGGCAAGTAAATAGGTAGGATACTAAATAGTAAAGTCTAACAATAAGATCATACAACAAAACGATTCGAAAGCAAATAACTGTTGCTGTTACGATCAGAAAAGTATATTTTCGTAATAGAAAACAAGAAAAGACCAAACTAGTAGCCCAACGCTATCCAACACATTCTTATTGTTATTATCTTCCTAAGGCGTAAAAAGGATCTCCAAGTGAAAAGACTGCTTTTCAGCAATGCATTCTTCATGCTTCGCTTTCACTATTGTCGCCATATACCCCCCCCCCTTTCTCCCCAATATTCCCTACCGTAGGCTAACAATCCACTCGAGAACCACGGCACCCCAACATTCAAAAGGTCCTCACTAACTATAATAATGTGCATACTGTAATTTTTGATGGGGATACTATTGAAATACGCCCATTCTTATTGTCAGCACACACTTTCAAAAAAATATCTTCAACAGTTACATTTAGCCATTCCATAGGCTAGTTAGAATAAAAAAAATACTAAAAATACAACCTATAACAGGGAAAATATTACATTTTTGACAGGTAAGTTACATTTTTCATACGCATTTCATAGATATCTACGGCATTACGTCATAGGCTCTAACAAAATCTCTATAACAACGTTACTTTGTTCTTCTTAAAGAGAGAACGAAAAACCAGGCAACAGATACATATCGGGTACATTCCAACCTTCTACATATTGTTAGCTTTAACTTTTTTCAACGTTTAGGTTTCCTCATGGCGTTAAACCACAGATTCATCTTCCCTAACAAAATAACCATGTCACTTTGTTCTATTCAAAAAAAGTGTTGAAAACCATGCAACAGATACATATTGGGTACATTCGAACCTTCTTACTGTCATTTTCACCATTCATCTTCACTCTGTTCTCTCGGTCATCTCATCATTTATCTCATCTGTATGGCATACAATAATCAGTGGCATCGGTGAAGA
>JACMIJ010001476.1:0-12316 GCA_014805365.1 Koerneria luziae
AGTCAACAAGACTGTTGAGTGTGGGGTTTAGGTCTTGAGTGATGCATGATACTTGTGTTTTTGTTCCATGTTGCAACCCAAATGCTGCTGTAAGCGATCTCCTAGTATTAGTCCTTTAAACACTCTTTATAATGCTTTTAATGTTTGTGACATTCTTTTTCAATAAGATTACGAAATACTTAAAGAAGGAGTAAAGGCATTTTTAGAGACCTAAGAGTGTACTGGAGTACTATACTGAACCTCTTCTTCTTCCTCGCGTTATTCCCATGTTGAGATGGGGTCCGCAACACGAATCTTCCTTCTCCACATCGCCCGATCCAGTGCGTCCTGTGGGTTGAGTCCCGCGCAACGCATGTCCTTGTTCACAGTGTCCATGCAGCGTGTCTTCGGTCGTCCCTTAGGGCGATTCCGGAGCACCCTTACAATTAGATCGTACGCAGTCTTGCACACATCTGAGCCATCTCTCCTCATCACGTGACCGAACCATCGGAGTCTTCCTCCTCTGATCTTCTGTTGAATGGGCGCGACTACCATCCACTTCCGCACGTCGGAGTTACTCTTCTTGTACTTTCTGGTGTAGCCGAGCGTCCATCGTGGCATCTTCATCTCCATCGCGTGCAAAGCCTTCTCGACTGGCTTGGTGGTCGGCCACATGGCTACGGGCCGGACCACGCTTCGGTAGGTCTTCGACTTCAGCTTGACTGGCATCTTCTTGTCACATAGGACACCGGTGGTCTCACGCCACTTCTTCTACGCGGCGCTGGCTCGTTGTTTGGCATCCGGGAGGGTGGATTCATCCTGTGACAGCCGGGAGCCGTGGTACGTGAAGGATGTCGTCGTCTTGATGTCAGTCTCATCTATTGCAATGTTCAACGGGTGTCTTGTCAACGTTCAGCCAAAGACCGAATCGTGACAGCATGACGTCACGAGATCCCATGGATGAGGTCGTTTCAGCTGCCTTGAAACCGTGTCCAGGCATATGATGAACAGCAGTGGCGAGAGTGCGCTTCCTTGGTGGACGCCGACTTTGATGAGTCACCGCATGTCGTCCATACTTGGCTGGTGCTTCCGTCGTAGACCAGCTTCGTCCATCTGACGTACCCCTCAAGGACTCCATGTTCTCGTGCCAGATCAGATTTCTTGGGACTCGGGCGTATGCTTTCTCCATGTCGAGGAATACGGAGTGGACTGTCTGCTCCTTCTCTCTATGCTTCTCGATCAGCTGGCGAGCGGCGAAGATGGCATCGATGGTGACGGTGCCCGGACGGAATCCACATCGCGCAGTGTTGATGTGCGCGACTTGTCAAATCCGAAGTTCGATTATGCTCTCGAGGATCTTGAGTGTGTACGCGAGCAGTCCGATTGGTCTGTACGTGGTACATGCCGCCGGGTTTCCTTTTCTTTTCCTCCATTCTGCCGGTATTCTTCCCTCTTCCAGTACTTTGTCGAAGAAGCAAGTGAGAAAGGCGGTACCCACGTCCACGCATGCCTTCCATGCTTCGGCGGCGATATCATCCGGTGGCCTTCCCTGGCTTCATGCGTTTCACAGCGGTGGCGAGTTCTTCTTATTTAGTGGCAGCACGGGTCCGGCAATTGGTTCCATTGGGGGATCGGAGGATGAGGGAACTCCACGTTCGATATGTAATCGAAATGTTCCTTCCATCTTGTGAGGATAGAGTTCGTGTCGAAGAGGATCTTCCCGCTGGAGTCTCTGATGTGGTTGTAGTGACGGATGTGCAATGAGTTCCGGTGGCGGGTCCGGGTGATGCGGTCTATGTTCCTTCTCTGCCAGTCGCTTGTGGGTCGCCTTCGCCTTCTCACAGAAAAATAACCCTCAAATAAGCCTACAAACCGCTTAAGGATTTATAACCTCATTTTTTTCAATAGGATTACGAAATACTTAACACTGAAAAAAAAATAAGGGTCATAAACCCTTAAGCGGTTTGTAGGCTTATTTGAGGGTTATTTTTCTCTGAGTTGGCGACTGTTCGCTTCGCCAGTTTCGTTGCCTCCACATATTCGTTCCTGTGCTCCACTCGGCGCATTCGTCTCCATTCCTCGCACGCTGCCTTCTTCGAATCGACCGCATCTTGGACCGTCGCTGACCAGAACCAGGTATCCTTTCGGATCGGTTCAATTTGTCTGTCCCAGTACGTGCTTGGCGACATCGTGGATGGTATTGCCGGCTGTGTTCCAGAGTTTTCCGGCCGACATCGTGTGTGGATTGAGGACGAGGGGAACGAGGGCGCGGCATATGCCCACCTCGAGTGACAATCGGTTCATCTTCCACTTCCACCACTTGATCCTCTTCACCTCCGTCTTCTTTGGTGTGGTGGATGACCGGGCGAAGAATTCGTAGTCGGCAACCAGTGGGTGATGTTGGGACGTGATGCGTTGTCGGGGATGACTATGCAGTTCCGAATGTTCCTTATCCATCTTCTGGGAACGGCAATGCAGTGTTAATGGTAGAAAAATGTGAGTCAGAAATTGCATTTACTCCTTCTTTAACAATGAGAAAATGATTGTTTCAAACACTCAAGCGCTATTCAGGCTTATCTGAGACTTACTTTTCTCTCAGTTTGCGCTTGTTTGCCATTATTGCGGGTAACACAGCTTCAGCGCCCGGTTACGTTTTCCTTACAGTTTCGCTTTTCGCTGATGGTGAGCATCGAGTGCGCTTTCCCATGGAAGGATTTTTTCGCCTCCAGGACCAACGACGACCGCTTTCTCGTCAGTCCCGAGCTCATTCTCACCTGCTATACTCCGTTTAACGGATTAGCTCTAAAAGCTCTGACTTTACGAGGCCGAGTGCGATATCTTCTTACCTGCAACCGAATCACCCGGGCTTGGGCGGTTCCGTTGCGGTTTCCGACACCGTTTGATCACAGCGACATCCAACTCGAGCTTTCGGGAATGCTGGATGCCAGAACGTTCGCAACGTTTTGCACCGCTTCCTTTGGGCGAAGGCGAAGCTGCGTACAGCTGTTCGTTATCGGGCAGGCGTTGGACACATTGACCGTCGCCAGGCACTTCGACCTCGACTTTAGCGCGGTGATGATGCAATGCACTGCCTTTATTCCGATGCCCGACCACTTTCACATGATGTTATCCACTTCGCTTATATGGACCACGCAACCACAACAACACATCATCTTCGAGATCAGCCGCGACGATTCGGTGGCAATCGTGGAGCGTGATGCGGACGCGTTGGACGGATTAGCCTGCACGTACGCGTTCCAGTACAACGACGAGCTGTACGTGCTGTGTGGCTATGACTACCGGGAGCAGACGATGTACGTAAAAGGCAACAACGGCCAGCTGACGCGTGTTACCGGCTACGAGGAGTTTGCCTCAACTTTTCGCATCTCCGGACAACCTGTCGACGTGAAATCGTCGTGCGGCTCACGCTTTATGGTTTCCTTCCAGTATCCGAAATGGGAAGTCAAGGCGGCCGTCTACGATATCGAAACGAACACGTGGACGGCACGCTTCTTGGACTTTGGACCCGGCCGCATCAGCTTCGGGCGGCTGGATGCGCATTGCGTCTAGCAGGGCGAGCATCTCGTCGCCGCGTATATCGCAAAGCAGGACGGGCTGTGCGCACTGTGGCTGCTACCGCCAAAGCTGAGCGCGGTCGCGTTGCATGCAATCCACCGGAATCTGCCCGCGGCAACTGCGGAACGGCTCGAGGAAAAAGCGAACTTTGTCGATGCCAAGGAGGTCGCCGAGTTTCTGGTCACCGGTCGCCCGAATACCGCCGATGGACCGCATATTTGTTCATGTTTATTTCCTCGCAATAACCATCCATAGACATCCTGCTCACAGAAACATAATCCTCCTTTTTTGAGGTTTTGCTCACTATTTCTTGTACTACATAGCATATTGTCCGCATTTGTAATATGCAAAAAAGGGGCTTTTCAAACGCTCGAATACCTCCCAGGCTTATTTGAGGGTTATTGTTCTTTGAGCAATGTCGAGATAATGTTTCATGGATGTTGGTACATATTGATATAAACAACGACATTGTGGGTTGATTGTTCAGGAGATGAGGTACAGCAATTGAATGTATTGTTGTCGCGTCGGTCCAAAAATGTCTATTGCACCTTTTTTTAAAAATATCTCGTTGTGTAAATATGCAAACGACGTTTTATTAAGTGTAAATATGCAAACGACGTTTTATTAAATAGGCGGTTGTGAGGAGAAAGCAGAAGGCACTGCGAGAGTTCCAGCGGCATGAGCATTTGTAATACTGAAAGTGAGTGTTTTAAACATTCAAGAGCTATTCGTGCATTTATTTCATTTCATTTATTCCGCAATCAGAAGGGTTCTTCGGCGGGCGACAACACTCTTCCATCGGGGAACATCAACGACAGGGCATCTCAGAAACGTTGGGCCAAGGTTCTCTGTAAACTCGTCTCGCCATCTCGTCTTTGGCCGACCACGTCCGCGATTGTGCTCGTATGGCGTCCATTTAAAGTATCCTGCGCACCCAGATTACTCTCGGCATCTGACCGATCTTTGTTGCCCATTGCCATTTTCCTTCCATGGCTCTCACACGAATATCCGGAATCGAGACGGTTCTGTACAGCCACTGGTTCGTCCTGTGGTCAAGGAGCGTGACACCGGCCATATTTCTCATCATCTTCCTCATCATCTTCTATTCGTGCATATTTTAGGAATATGTGTTTCTTTTAGATATACAAATTTCATGCACTTAACGGGCGGATTGTGAACTCCGCACAGCAGCCTGCTTCCTATTATCTACCGTCCTCATTTGCACAGAATCACAAACAATTTTTCGTGTGAGCAGAGGAAGATTCAAAATTTTTAGACTGGCAGAAGTTGCACAGGCTCAGCATGATGGTGGTTGCGCATCCCCCATTGTCAGGTGAGGGATGCCTTGTCCATGACGGCGAACAACGACGACACAGCCATCCTTGTTAGTTTTTTTTTCGATGAAAAACACATAGGCAGATCTTGTCCTCCAGTGAAGGAACATGATATCCGAGCGTTGGCTTCGATGAAGAAGATGTGACATTAGTATCAGTGAATGAGTAAATTCGACGCATGTCACACTTTTTTTCTTTTTATTTATTAATTTGTTTATCCGTGCACCGTAGCTTGTGTTCTTGGAATGTTTCGAAGTGGCGTGATGAGTTTCATAGTACGATTGGAAGCCGTCGCCAGGCGAATCGGGGTGAGGGAGGGGAAGAGGAGGAACATATGTTAATACGAGAAATCATATATTAATGTATTTCTTACAATATCTGTCCTCGCTAGTTGGGAAAGGTACTGTCTAAAAGCTGTATGATTTTGTAATCGCAAAATGTGTTTTTTTGCCAAATATCAGTACCCTCGGGCAAGACAGTAAACGCAATTGCAGACAGGCAGAGGAAATTGGAACCTCGTACCCTAGGTCATCCATAAAGTGTGGGCGCGTTGCTTTATTTTCGGAACCTCGTACCCACTCCTTTCGGGGGTTTTTCGTCAATTTAGTAAAACTTCGTTTGCATATTTACATAAAGAGATATTCAACAGAGAAGCAACGGTGATATTTTTTAAAATATTTTTATAGGCATTTCTGGTCCGACTCGAAAACAATACATTTATTTGCTGTACCCCATCTTCAAAACAATCAACCTGCTCCCGGCACACAATAGCGTTGTTTATATCAATATGTACCAACATCCATCAAACAATACATATCTCGACATTGCTCAAAGAACAATAACCCTCAAATAAGCCTGGGAGGTATTTGACAGTTTGAAACGCGCATTTTCTTTCCATGTTACAGATGCTGACATGTTGTTCAAAAGCAATGGGCAAAGAAACTCTCAATAGCGAGGGTTATTTTTCTGTGAGCATATTGATGGCTATTGCAAGGAATTCGATCCACCGGCGAACAGAAACACGGCTAGCTGCATGACATCGACAAATTCCGCTTCGTCCTTGAGCCGTTCCGCAGTTGCCGCGGGCAGATTCCGATGTATCGCACAAAGCGCGATTGCGCTCAGCTTCGGCGGTAGCAGCCAAAGCGCGCACAGCCCCTGGCGCTCTGCGACATGCGCGAAGGCGAGATGCTCTCCCTGAGAAACGCAACGCACATTCAGGTGACCGAAGTGGATGCGACCGGATCCAAAGTCCAAGAAGCGTACCGTCCACTTGTTCGTTTCGATATCATAGACGGCCGCCTTGACTTGCCAGCTCTGGTACTGGAAGGAGACCATAAAGCGTGAGCCGCACGAAGATTTGATGTCGGTTGGCTGACCGCAGATGCGAAAAGTCGAGGCAAACTCCTCGTACCCGGTGATGCGCTCCAGCTGCTCGTTGTTGCGCAGCACGTACATCGTCTGCTCCCGGTAGTCGTTGCCACACAGCACGTACAGCTCGTCCTTGTACTGGAACGCGTACGTGAATGCTAATCCGTCTAACGCGTCCGCTTCGTACTCCACGATCTCCTTCGAATTGCGGCTGATCTCGAAGATGATGTGTTGTCGTGGATGCGCCGTCCATACCATCGACCTGGACACCATCATGCAAAAGTGGCCGGACATTGGAATGAAGGCAGTGCACTGCATCATCACGCTCCAGTCGAGGTAGAAGTGTCTGGCGGCCGTCAGTGTGTCAAATGCCTGCCCGATTATGAACAGCTGTATGCAGCTTTGCGGTTGAGTAAAGGATGTGGTGCAAAGCGTTGCGAACGATCTGGCACTCAGCATTCCCGCGAGCTGCAGTTGGATGTCGCAGTGGTCGAACGGCGCCGGAAACCGGAGCGGAAAAACCCAAGCCCGGGTGATACGGTTGCAGGGAACGAGATAGCGTACATCACGTTGTAATGTCAAAGCTCCTAGATGTAACTCGGAAAATGGAACATAGCAGGTTAGGATGAGCTCGGGACTGATGAGACAACGGTCGTAGCTCCTGGGAAATAAAAAGTTGTCCTTCCATGGGAAGACGCATTCCATATCCGGGAGGTTGGCCATCAGTGAAAACGAAACTGTAAAAGAAACGTGATTGGGCTGTGAAAGAAAAACAAGCGCGGACTCATAGAGAAATAAGCCTTACAATTAGATGAGCCTGATTAATGCTTGAGTGTTTAGAATACTCATTTTTAGTGTTACGTGTTTCGTAATCCTATTGAAAAAATGAGTGCCATAGACACTCAAGCACTAACAAGAATTGTTTAAAGGAGGCCGGAAACCGTCATTTCATTCGTAAAGAATGTTTTCGTAAACGAGTTTTATTGACCCGTCACTTTCGTGTTCAGGGAACACACATATGCAAATTTCTCCGTGAACTTATCTTCTTTGAGCAGTAAACATGACAACAAACACAATCATATAGAGAAGCCATAAACGCGTGCTATATTTCGAAAACGGGGCGACCCTCTAGTGTTTGAAGCCGTACACGGAGTAAATAAAATTCGTGTCCGGTATAATTGAGAGATTGCTCGCCGCTTGATATATTCGCCACGCGGACGTTAGAGATATTTATGAGAAGACAGTTTCATCTACGAAAGAGACAGTCTGAAAGGGCTACGTATTAGAAACACGGGGGAAGTCAGTAAAGGATCAAGCCAACAAACATGTAACAAGCAATAACAAACAATAGGTCCCTGATATGAATGGGAGAAAGGGAGAAAACACGCTTGAAGAACCAGAAGAAAAAAGGGAGGAATGGGCAAACAAGTAGGCCTAGCCAAATTTGCATACTACCTATGCACGTAGGAGGCTACGTTTACTACTACTGTAGCACCATACAAAATAACACAATAATCATACTGTTATACATGAAACACATATCAGGAAGGTACTCCTGACACGGAATGCCTATTGATATTAGGTGCAAATACGGGGTACAGCCAATGTTAAGGTATCCAAAAGCGGGGTTCAAGGTGATCAATAATGTTGCTGTCGATGAACCGTTGCTTTGTGTCTGCTGTTGTATGCGACGGCATGAGGAAGTTTGTAGGGTTGGGGGGGGGGTGAGAGTGCAATAAGAACATGGATCGAGCACCTTCCCTGATCCCTCAACCCACCCCCCCCCCTCAAACCGGGAAACAGCCTAACTGTAAAAAATTAGATATGATTACAAAATTTGAATATTAAAAAAATTTGAATATTACAAAATTTGAATATTACCCCCCTCAAACGGGATACCCTATTGGAATGTGACCGAGAGAAGAGATAGTAGAATCCGCAGCCGAGTTGTGAAGTGAATCAGAGAAAAAAACCTCAATAAGCCTAGATAGTGATTGAGTGTTTAAGACACTCACTTTTTTATTGAAAAGTATTACTTGTTTTTCTCTGACAATGAGGAGCGGTATATGTGGAATATTCGACAATGTTGTGTTCAAATACTATTGGCTTACCTGACTCCGTCCTGTACAAATATCCGACTGTCGATTTATAATAGTATCTAATTGTTAGGTTTCTCTCAAATAACCCATATTTGCCAAACTACTCAACTTTTTCACAAACCTATGTCATTTCACAAGCTTATGAACCTGTATTAACTTGTGAAAAACTTGAATACGCTCATAAAATTGAATGTATGATGACAGTCGGACATTTGCACAGAACGGAGCCAGATATTCCAATAGTATACGGGCGGATTATGAACTCTGCACAGCAGGCTGCTTCCTATGGTCAACCGTACCTCATTTGCATAGAATTACAAAGAATTTTTCCGTGCGCAGCAGAGGAACATGGAAAATTTTTAGACCTTCGGAAATTGCACAGGCTCAGCATGATGATGGTTGTGCATCCCTCATTGTCAGGTGAGATGGAGACGACAAAAGGAACTGCTGACTACCCCCCCCCCCGCCGAAGCACAATATCAGTTAACTCCTGTAGACAATGTTTATTGTGAAAAGTGGGCATTGGTGATAAAAGCTTTATTAAACACGTAAAAAATGAATTATGGCATCGGCGATTACAATATTTTCCAATCTTCGGGTGTTTGCTCCAGTCACTGCAAGCACATACGGTTATTTGAGTCAAGAATGGATATGAGGGATTCCTTCCGCTAAGGAGGCGTGTGCCAATGTTTGACCACTGAATGGTCAGACAGGGGTGGACTGACCACTCATTGCCATTGGCCACGCCCCCGACCCCGAAGCGGAAGAAAACCCGAATATGATAAAACGTGGTATTACTAATGCAGGTTCACTGATAAACACCATAAGACGCTAAGGTAAAGAGAAAACATGCCATTTTCTGAATGTACATGTAAAAAAAACAATACTCTTTGCGAAAGCCCTAACAGAATAAACATGGGGAATTTGCCTAAGTGGTAAGATCTACTTTCAATTGCTCGTGTACTCAACTAAATACAGTGTGAATACGCGTAAATAACCAACCATTGAACATGTGCTTATAGACGTTTTCGGGTGTTTCGAAAGACTTCTGGGTTTTCGTCGTTCACATGATGTCCATGTATTGGTAGAAGAGGCTATTCGACTCCCACGTTTGGTAGATCGGGATCTTGACGGAATGTTGCTCTCCGGTGTTTGAAGTAGAGAGGTGTTGTAGGTGATAGTTAACAATGCTTAGACGTAACCAGTTTCGATGTAGGCGAAACAGATGAAAAGACGCTGACCCTCCGGTGTACGCGGAGGAGGAAACACTGAGACTGTCTTAATGAGGATCGCAGGAATTAGGCAGTGGCCCTCCCCTCGACGAGAGAGTGTGTGAAACAGAGAGTGACCAGAGAACGGGATTGGGCCCTCCCCTCGACGAGAGAGTGTATGAGGTAGAGAGCGGCCAGAGAAGCAGGACAAAATGATTGATAGCATGGGAAACAGTGGTCACTCGGATTTGCCAAGAAAAGCGAGAACATTTGCGACAACATAACAGCAAACGCAAAGTTAATGGAAGTGTACACACAGTGGAAATGGATATTGTTACTGCAGAAATTTGCATTGTAAGCTTGCTGCAGTATGCAGCAGTCACGACTCCAATTACTCAGTTGAACGGATCCAAGGAGGAAGATGCTGGATGATGCTACTCACATATTGTTGTTGCCATCACGCATAAGATATGTGGGTTTGTTGTGTGGCATAGGACTCAGAATTACTGCATATGGTCATTTTTTTCGTAATAAAATGTTCAATCGCGAACTCACAAAATGTTGCTAACTATGAGCGAGTGCATGTATGTGGTTGTTGCTATCGGAACAGTTTATTTTGCATTTTCATGAGCCTTTTACACAACAAATCCACCTTTGTAAACATGTTTGGCCCTACGTAGTTTCACAAGCTGGAGAAAGTGACATGAACAACATCCCAACACGAAACTATCAAGTAGCACTTTTCTCTCTTATTGTTATGTTTAATTACTTCATTTATTTAAAACAATTTTCTTCTTTGTTATATCATTTTTACAATGAGTTATGAAGTAGTTGAAATCACAGCCTGTGCTCACAGTTTCTTTCAGATAATCGACTTCGAAAACCGTGACAGTTGCCAGCAGCACGTTCTTTCTTGACTGACACCAATATTTCAGAATAAGAAATGATCATCCCCGAAAGGCAGCCAAAAGTTTTCATGGTTCCCAACTTCTGTTTCTCTGTCCGTTCTTTTTTGTTCTTGTCTGGCTTCCCACAAGTGACGGTTTTTCTCCGTTTTTTCTTCCATGGCCAACAGAGACAAAAATGACAAACATTCAAACGCCGTTTGCCCTCGGAGGAATCGCGCATGGCAGGATTGCTCTACATTCATCAGGACCGATAACGACTTACGATTCTTTTCTTTCAGTAAGTATCCTTCAATATGCTGCAATAATTCAAAGCATCTTTGGTATGAGAAGAATGCCATTAATCATATGTTCAAACATAGTCGTATATATTAGCAGGTAATGTTGTCTAATCAACTTCAAGAATTCGAAGAAACTATGATATGCTACATTTACTTCATACGATACAGTAAAAATTTTCCCGAATGAAAGATACATACAATTCTAGGCGTAATTGAGCACCAACGACGGTTTTCTTACACCAGCAGCTGAACTACTATTGGAATATCTGACTCCGTTCTGTACAAATATCCGACTGTCCTGATATATTCGATTTTAGTGTATTCAAGTTTTTCACAATTCAGTACAATTTCAACAGCTTGTGAAATGACATAGGTTTGTGAAAAATTTGAATACTTTTGCAAATATGGGTCATTGGAAAGAAACCTAACAATAAGATACCATTATAAATCGACAGTCGGATATTTGTACAGAACGGAGTCAGATAAGCCAATAATATGCATGATTCAGACTGAACAAGCCGAGCTGACAATGGCGGACGTGAAGAACAGGAATGGATGATCAATCAAGAGGACTCCGGTGATGAATGGAAGCAAGTGGATAATCATTAAAACTGCAACCATACTCCGGGAAAGAACCAGCACGTCTGGTTCTTTCCACACTCGTGCAGAAGAAGGAATTGAAGGAGATGAAAAGAACCGAGGCGAGGATGAGGGCGTATATTCCAAAAGAGCGCAAGGTGTACTGGGGCAAAATCCCATACTCCTCCTGCACCTTCTGTGGGGACTCATTACACTTCCCACACCTCTGCCGAGTCATCGGTAATGTTGAGGATCGAATCCTCATAGCTGCAAGAAATTTGTGACGGGTATCGTGTAGTTCATAGTCACGGTTAATAGAGGCGTGACCAAGCCATTGTTAAGATAATAATATTGCCTGGTATTTAAACCCTCCCATAAAAACATCATGGTTTGTAAAAGTCATGAATTTCAGGGAGTATCTTTCTATACAGGATCTACATTTCATTCATAGACCACTTTGGGAACCCCCCGAGCAGTACATCTCATCTAAGTGTTGAAGACTTACGACCTTCAACCTCTGAGCGTAATTTCGCATTTGTTAGCTCATAAGTGAAAATACAAAACCAAAAACAGGCACATCATACAACACATGCTCTCATAATATCTGCCGAACTATTACGAACTACTCTTCATGTTCACTAGGGACACTACGTCCCATCGAACCATGCCATCATTTGTCATCACTACCCTTTATCTATGTTTTTCTACGTTCTACGTTCAACGTGATGCCGTCCACCACTACGGCAGTTCACCACGGCATTGCACTACATTCGGAGGTATCCTTATCCCTAACCGACCTCGTTGTAACAAGTAACCACTTCGTTTCACGTTGTCATATTCGTATTGGTACAGCAATAAAGGTTTTATTTGTGATCTCATTGTTAGTAGGCTCTTATTGTTAACCTATGTGCACGTATTTGCCACACTAACAACACACAAACTAAGAATAACATAACCTTTATACTTTCGCAATTCCCCGGG
>JACMIJ010001477.1:0-12316 GCA_014805365.1 Koerneria luziae
GTAAGATAGAACACCACTCAGTTCTCGTCGTATTACACTTTGCGTATACCCCATCAGTAATTGCAAGGCGTTCGTGATCTTAGATCCTTCTAAGATGCTTATTACCTACTAACTAGAAAGTTTACACGTTAACACCGCGTGAGGTGCATACATCATCTCATAGGCTTCCAAGAGATATGGTCGCTTATTGTTAGCAGAAAGTTTCCTTGAAAACTTGTTATGCTCAGCATAAGTTCTAACTATGTTATTTAGCTCATTGGTACGAAAAACTTGGGAAGGCATGAGTGCGGTCAGAGAAGAATTAGGCTGGTTACAGAATTTGTTGTTTTGTCACAAATGTTGCATAAGTCAGCACTACACAGACAAGTAGTATGAATCGTTTTCAGAGAATATATACATGTGTTAAGAAAACGCCAATTCAGAAGATTTGTGCCGCCTGGACATAATTTCCTTGCGAGAACGTGAACTATGCTCGTCTATTACCAGCAGCAATTTTTTTCAAACATAACTACATACCAACAAGTAATGTTGGCCTCTATGAGCTCAAAAATAAAAATAAAAAGAAAACCATAACGTTGGAAATGAACGCGATAACGTTATATTTAATGCGTAAATGAAAATTTGATAATAAAAAGATAGATAGCTAAAGCGATACTGAGATGAAGAAAACTATGCTTCTTACAAAAAGACATAATTGTCGGTATGTTAGTATCCCCCACTACAAACAAAGCAAAGTAAAGCAATGTTCTCCCGTGTTCAAGGCATATCGCCTGTGGGGAGTCCTGAGAGGTACATGACGTTGAAGTTAGGAAGTTCCGTAATAGCAGAACAGCATGCATAAAAGACCCACAACTTTTGTGCAGGGATGGCAAATATTATATACAAAGGCATGAGTGGTCCTCATTTGCACCATTCCCATTTGCGCCAACTATTGTTATCTTCACTGAAAACGTAAATTTTCGTATTTTTTGTTCGTATCGCACCTTCCAGAGGCTATAGTCACCAGAGTGCAACAGCATTGTAAAAACAAAAATGGAGTTTGTAGAGTGGATAGCGCAAATGAGGTTCACACAAAGAAATAGTAGCACTTTTCCCGGTTTCCGGCTTACGTTAAATCTACTCTGTAGGTGGAGAAGTAGTGAAGGATAGGTGACTTATATATTGTACCAGACTGTGCCTAGTGAATTTTGTTGAAAACATTTGTTAAATAACGCTTGCCGGCATAAAATAGTTATAAGGCATCACTTCGCACGATAAAGACACAGACAAATGTAACTTGTTCACACTGGTAGGCCCCCGGGGAAATCACCAATTATGGTTATTTACATACATACTGTTCTCTTATGTGTCAAGAAGCAAATCTCAATATTTGCGGTAGTCGACTATAGAAGTGTGAGACATCAACTTCTTTTGTAAAACCGTGAGCCTTACATTGTGAACATGGGCAAACCTCGCATATCCTAATGGACTCACCAAGGATACTGGAGTACACTTTGCGGTCTCGGAATTTCATAATAGATTTATCCTCAAAGAAGCACGATTACTAAATTTACAAGTAGCAGGTACTTGAGAGTAGCAGTGTGAGACGCATTGCTGTTATTCGAAAAGCCTTACAATTAGCTTAAAAGAGCCTACAGGATGTTCAAAATTTTGTACTGGAAGCACTCCATATGGTCCAAATATCCATAGAAACACACAGGATGCTGAAATAATTGTGACTCGTCACAGTGTGGATATTATATGGACTAAGGGGACACCGTCAAGTAATGCAAAGTAAGGTACTTCAGTCTTACTCAGTAAAGTACTGAGGGTGCACCATAGATGAACTTAAGTGGAAAAGTAGAGGACTATACAAATGCACGATAAGCACAATGCCGACGATCCAAAATGTCACAATGACTATCTGGAAATGGCTTATTATTCGAAGAACAAGACATTAGAAGAACACGGATAAGACAATTTAGTCTCGTGTGCTGATATAGTGGTCATCGGCAGCGATAACAAGGTGTCAGTAATTATTACGATGCTCAAAATAGCTCATATTACGAGGTAATCTCCAGGTATGTACAGCAGAAAGGTGGCTTGCAAACAAAGAAAAAAACGCAACAATGCGATATGCCTATAACAGCGACAGTTGGACTTTTGTGCAGAACGAAGTCAAGCATTCCAATAGTATCAGGCTGTTGTACAATTATCCGACTGTTGCTATTATACTTTGTAAGAGTATTTAAATTTTTCACAGTTCATGACAAGTTTACAGGCTTGTGAAGTGCATAGGGTTGTGAAGAAACTGAATGCTTTAGCAAATTGTGTGTAACTGATAGGGATCCTAACAATAAGATTTCATTTGACAGCGACCGTCGGATATTTGTATAGAACGAAGTGAAGTATTGCAATAGTTTGCATGGATTCAGACCACACATCCTTTATGGTGATAAACGAGACATTGTTCATTATTCTCGATATTTGTGTCATCGAATTTTCACCCCCCCCCCACCAGGAATTTCCCTGAAAGTTTCGAGCATCTTATCGGTTAGTCAACTTTATGTCGGTTAGTCATAAAGCAAGAAATGCCCCGATTCGGATGAAGTCATTTAAGTCAATTAAGACAATAATTGTCTTCTATGTACGTAATGTCATGGGTAACCAAGGATGAGACGCAAATTGCACTCAACAAGTCGTACGAGGTATTCAATGGAAATCAAGGATCACAACAACCACTAAGGATATCATGATCGGAATTATTGGCAGACTTGACTCCGTTCTGTACAAATATAAGACTATCGCTCTGTAACCATATCTTATTGTTAGGTGTCTTTCCAATTACCCAAATTTGCTAGAGTGCTTCACGTTTTCACAACCGTACTCCGCTTTACAAGCTTCCAAAAAATGTAGAAGTTTAAATACGCTTACAAGCTTAAATATATTGTGACAGCCGGACATTTTTATAGTACGGAGTCAGATATGCCAAAAGTATGGCTACTCTAAAAAACAAACGCAAAGTTGTATTGATTACTATCTTATTGTTAGTGGTGTTTTAGGCAAGGCAAGCCGGTCATACAGTTTTAAAGGGGACCGGAAACCGTCAGTTTACGGAGAAATTTGCTCATGTGTATCCCCTGACCACTCATTATGAATGCATTTCTTAGTGAATGAAATGACGGTTTCCGGCCTCCTTTAAATGTATTCCTTAATCAGAAGGCGTGTTCTTTGACGGACGACATCCTTCCAACGTGGTTTATCAACGACTGCACATCTCCACCGGTCTACAGTATCTGTTTTGCATACGATAACAAAGGTTTCACTGGCATTAACTTAGGAATCTTAAATTTGAGATTGGCGGACGGTTTACTACCACGATTTGGTTTAGGTTTATCGAAACAAGTAACATGATAAGAAATCAATGACAACGATAACTATCAGAGTACCCACAAAGCGAAAAAAAAAAACAGCACAAAGTGAGGCAGTGTGTATATGCTGTAATGAAATGTAATCTTCAGCACGTTTGTGCATTAACGGCAAGCACCAGTACAATGATGAAAGACTTCATTGGCAACAAAAATACAAACTACGAAACGTTACTACAATGCATATTTATCAATTCAAAGTAAAATTTCATATTTTCTTCAAGCGAACGTGTTTTCTATAATATAAAACAAACGGCAACAAAGAAGTTTCATAAATGAGTTATATGATAACCATGCATATTTGTTCTTCAGTGATCTTTCTATGCAAGGTACAACAACAGTTTTCAACAATTAAACAAAAACAAACACATGTAATTATAATGATTAATGTAAAACACATAATCGCAAGCTATCGTGATTATGAAGAAGCCATCGCCACTATATCCAACTGATATAAATGTGGAACAAAGATTAAAGATTAAAGATAATAAGACTTTTTGAGTGTTTATTACACTTGCGATGTGATAGAACCCGTTCTTTGCCTCGTTGGTAGAGAATTCCAAGCACTGGCGTATGTGGTAAAGTAAATCTCCGCTTCACGGTCGGCGGAAAACGCAAGAACTTTACCTGAAATTTGTAAGTTGAACTAACAATAGGTTACTTGTTACTGGTTTTTTACCGTCAACAGTAGTTTTCCCTAGTTTTGCACATAACTGGCTTTTCTTTAATCCTCCCATCCCTGTAACGATATTTTTGCTGATGCCAAATGTTTTGGAATTTAATAAAAAGTGAAATAAAGATGAACCGTGTGAATTGGTGATTGTCGATGCCGTGTTTTCCGGTGCGGTTTCGTGATTTCTTCGCATCCGTCTCCACAACTTCTGACTGTAACCGTTGAAGACCATAGGGATCAAGATCGTTATCAAAGCCTAAAATGGACATTGATGATAAGAATGCAATCTTACAGAGGGGTTATTTTGTGCAGATGGGAGTTCGGTGTTCAGATAATAACATTGCATACACCTTTTTATGAAGACGTCGATTGTGCGATAAAGTGTACAAAGTGTATACAATCTTACTTTCTGAACACCTGACTTCCCTCTGAACAAAACATTGCTGTACATTCAAATCTTATTATCATGGTTCATCTCCATTGCACAAACTGTTTTGTTAGTTGTCTTGCGGCAAATGTTCTAAGAATCTGAAAGCGCTTTGAGTCTAAGGATTGGGATCAAGATGGTTATCAAACTTATAATTTTGTAATGCAGTGAAATAAAATAAAGAAACGTTATCCCAAACAGCTACAAACCTTAATTTCCTCAAAGATGAACGTTACTGCCATGCCAAGCAGTCGATATGGCGGCGAGAAGAGGAACAGGATCACGCCAACCACGGCACCCGACAGAAGCGAGAAGATCGTGATATGCATCGTGTACACCGTCAACATTCGAGCACATCGGGCATTCTCCATTGCCTGATACCTGAATCAGGCTTAGGCTTAGGCATAATGTAAAAAACCATGAATGGGATGTATTATGTAAATAATGTATTAGATAAAGTGTATAAAAGAAAGGAAAAGCTACGGTATCTTAGTGAGAATGAGTTAGTCGGTTTTGGTTTCTGTCACATGACCGACTAACCCAACCCTGAAGCGAGGCGCGCATTCTCCATTGCCTGATACCTGAATCAGGCTAAGGCTTAAGCCTAGTCACAGCGTTTCCTAACCGCCGATATGTAGCTTTATGTGCATATTTAGACAAAGAGATATTCAAACGAACAATGGTGATATAGGCTTTTCCTAATCAAAACAATACATTCAGAACACCGTGTAGTACCCTAACCGTTCTGTTGCCTACATGACAATGAGTCAGGCAAAAATGATATTGAAAGCATTCGAAAGGGGATTCTCAAAAAAACGGAGGGAAAACACTAGTTTTGTAATTGTGCAGGATACATAGTAACACGTTTCTTTCATGTTTTAACTAGATTTGTTAATTCCGTTAGCAAATGCACAGTATTGATGGAAAGGAACCATAACAATAAGATTTAAAGATTAGGTGACATTATGGGTGACATTCAGGCAAACCCACCTACTGCTTTCAATGAATGGTCACTTACTTATTAAAGACCAGAACCCTAATTGATTCCAAGGTACTTTCAGTTTTTTGTCCTGAAGTATTTGGGAACCCTGATTTTGATGTCTCTTACCTGGTGGAGAGCTTGAACGTCTTCAACGACGAAATCGCCACACGACGACTCCATCGCGGCAGAACCAGCAAGAACTGTAAAAAAGTTGACCTTAAACTTCTGTAAGGACAAGCATATGTATACTAAACATGTACTGTGCCTCATTGAGTTAACACTACATGTAGCTTCAACCGGTCTACCGTACCTAAATTGCATGTAATGCAAAGGCATCTTTTGTAAAAACAATGGGAACATTTTCGTTAAAATAAATTGCAAATTGTCACCCAAAAACAACGCAAAGCGACTCACACATGCAGACAAGATCATTGTTCCGATCAATGGAGCATAGAGTATGATCGTCCCGATCAGCTCTGAATGAGTTATTTGTTGATAGCCTGCTAAACTCTAGCTTTTCTGTTTTACTTCAGCTATAGAACATACGTTTTTCGAAAAGTTCAATAAGTTCGGTACCAATTTTGTTACATTAATTGTAAGTACACATGTTTCTTATCCATTCCGTCTACAAGAAACCACGGCATGTTGCCTCCTCTACAGTACCTAATTTGCATTATGGTTTCACTCAGTATAACAAAGCACGCTAGTTCGAGACAGGCAGAAAACTGATTCGACTCTTTGACTCTTGATATTGTAGAAAGCAAGGAAGACGCAATCTTCCATCGTTCACGAATAAACATATAAAGCAGGGACTTACTAAAGTAAAGTCTCTAATTCTACAAATATATAGCAATAGTATCATACACAAAGAAACTTACGATTTTTGACGATATATGCGAGTGCAACAGCCAACATCAGCTAAAATGAAAGCATATGGTTTCAGTTTCCAGCATTCGATTTTTCAATGATACTAACAATAAGATGGCACAATTATACACGCACTAATGCGGTAAAAGAAAAAGTGAGCAAACAATGTATCTTATCTTATTAGACTCACGAAAACGCCAAATAAACTGTTCCGACAACAAAATTCAAATACATGTCTTTGGCCATAGTAAATGGGAATATTTGAGTACCACTGTGTACGTTTAACAACGAATGACTGTGTTATCACAGCAATTTAGTGCCTGCTCACTTATCGGACAAATTCGTATAGTACTCAGTGCATTGTCCGATACGTCAGGTATGCAAAATTGCTGTGTTTAGTCAATTGTTCGTAATGAAACGTCCATTCACGTATTCAAAAACAGTTGTTGACTACTATTGACTTACCTGACTCCGTTCTGTACAAATATCCGACTGTTCATTTACAATGGTATCTCATTGTTAGGTTTCTTTCCAATGACCCATATTTGCCAAAGTATTCAACTTTTTATCAAACCTATGTCATTTCACAAGCTTGCAAACCTGTACTGAATCGTGAAAAACTTGAATACGCTTACAAAATTGAATATATAATGGCAGTCGGGTCAATTGTACAGAACGGAGTCACATATTCCAATAGTACTTTGTTGCTATCGGAACAATGTATTTTGCATTTTCGTGAGCCTAATAAGCCCTTTCTTTACCTGAAAGACAAAGCAGATGATCGCCGGAATCGGAATCGTACCGCACATCCGCTCGTAGCTGCGGTAGCAGGCGGTGGCCATGCACCGCTCCACGGCTAACGTGAACAGAGCCGTATACGATACTACTAACGCTGAAAGGAAGAAGCGTTGACACAGTTGAACGGTACCGTGTCCTGCCAATTGACAGAACTATGAACTTGTGCAATCGGACTAGCGCAGAACAAAACATGCGTTATGTAAACCAGAATCAGTACAGAATCAGTACACCAGAATCAGCCCCTTATAGCCTGCGGTAGCCTGCGGTACGGTAACCGATGGAACCGAGAGAGTGATAGTTGTACGAAAAGGTTATCAGTCTGGCGAAAAGGTAGACACTTCGAACTTACAAGTAAATACCCCAAAGACGGTTAAATTAAACCCTCGGTTAAATTTATGTATTTATGCTAAATGTATGTTACAGTAATAGGTTACAGAAACCATGTGTTACAGAAGCGTGTTACAGAAACCCGTACTCATGTCCGCGATGAGTTCGTAGTTGCTGCTGATTTGCGTGAGATCACCTCCCTTGGCCAACACATCGATATGGTAGGTCAGCCGGACCGACACCATCACGACGTCGTTCAAGGAGATCAACAGCAGCGCGGCACGCAGATTCCGGTGGTACACCTGAAATCATTGGAAATACGTTTGATATAATGACTAAGAGAAAATGAACCACATATTTTGAGTGTTTTAAACACTCAGGCACTATTGAGGCTTATTTTCACTCAGAGCACACCATGTTAATACGGTGTAGGTTATTGATAAGTGTGTTCCAAATTGTTGTTGTGTTACAAATTTACATATATTAATTGTTTTCTATGAAATAAGTTTCTACAAATGAAGTACGCGGTACGGTATGTCGCAAGCAAATGAGGTACGATAGACCAGAACATTCAGTGATAACCCATGTTGTGCAGGAGAAGATGTAAACAGACGTCCCGGAGTTGACACCTTTTGTCTTACTATTGTCAGTTATCTTGTCATTCTGTAACGTTAACCTTGTTGTTATGTTACAGTAATCGTGTTTTTCTATAACAGGAAAAACGTGATCTTTGCGTACACCGTTGTTGACCAATTTGCCCATGTTTTTATGTTTACATAAATGCAAGGAGTTATAACGACGATCAGTAATAATCAGAAATCCTTGCAATTTGTGTTGCCAGAAACAATTAGTTTCATGAGATGCATTAGATGATATGTCGTTGATAGGTATAATAGTATGTAAACAACTGCTTGTTTTTACTCCTGTTTTTACACTTTTCAAGAGGGTAGTCCTAGAGGTGATGATAACAAACTACAACAAATGATGCTTCTACTATTACTCTCTCTCTCTCTCACTCTCACTCTCTCTCTCTCACTCTCTCTCTCTCACGCTCTCTCGCTCTCTCTCGCTCTCTCTCTCTTCCATTGTGGATACAGTATATCGTGATCAACACTTGCGTCGTTCCTCCCATCAAGAGGCGCATGTTCCCGGGTTCAAAGAAAACAATCATTTAGATTGCACGGGCAATCGAGTAGTTTCTGCACTCTAACGAAGATGAATCAGTCATACAGATAAGAACTGATAGGAACTGATAAGATCTTGAAGTGCATCCAAATGAGTTTCCGAGATATGCCACAGCTGTCTGAAACGTTTCGAATTCGAGCATGATTACGGCTGTGAGTTTGCTCGTTTAGCATAGGTTGACATCACTCGAGCAAAGTTAAAGGGCAACAAGCAGACAAATTCTTGACTTGTGACTAACGTACAGAATCTCGAAAAGTTTGTACTGATAACACTCGAGGAGGTTCAAATTTTCATAGAAACATTTCAAAGGATGTTGAATTAACTGTGATTGGTTACAGTGTGGATGTTATATGTTGGCATAGGTTAACACATCACTGCCTTATTACTAAGAGAAAAGAAACTTCTCAAATGAGCATCAAATAAGCGTCAATAATCCTGGAGTGTTTATATTACTAATTTGCTTCAGTTTTAAGTATTTCGTAGTCCTATTAGAGAAAGTGAGTGTTATACATGAATAGTAACAGCATAGTTTGAAGCTAATTATTCTATAAGTAGCATGTAAGTAGTAAGTGATAATGTTTATGTTGGATGCACATTTGCATCCAGGACTTATGCAAATACGAAGACAGTTATGCAAATCAGAAGATACTCTTCGTTGCCCTTTCCCTATTGGTCTATACTGTCACCCCTTATGCAAATGTCGTCGGCCGGTATATAAGCGATGCGCAGAAGAAAGAAGATGATTCACAGCGCGAGCTCCCGCTCGTGCGGTCCATATTTATACTCACGTGTATTGTTTGTTGTCTTACACATAAACCGTTATTGGTCCCTGTGGTGTGAGACATAACAGTTTACATATCTTACAGTCACATTCTACCGATTGTGGAAATCTCCGGAGAATTGGTTAACACGTAAACGACTAAACGTAGAGTAGCTATCTAAACAACATTAGGAAACTGCACGTTCGTATTGTTGAAAGTTTATTGAAACCAGGAACCTTCTGTTTTAGACAGCTATAACAGCTGTTGCATCCAGCGAATATAGCAGAATTACTAATTAGGAGCTCACTTCGAGCTGTCCACAAAGTTTACATTTCAATGCTACAACAACATTGTAAGCACTTGAACTCATTGGTACCGAGATCACTCACAACCAGACATATTCCAGACTTGTGACTAACATACTGTGTGTCAAAAATTTTGTACTGGAAACACTCCAGGAGCTCCCAAGTTCCATAGAAACATTCGTTTCAAAATACTGTGGTAGTTCACATCTCACCGCTCATCGCTCACTTTCAATTGCTTTGGTTACTGTCACCATGCAATTTAACACTTACTGTTCACAGCGCAACACGTGTTTTCCGAAAAGCACTATATCGCATGCACACTCATTGTCAGAGAAAAATCAGCCTCAAATTTTGAGTGTCTAAAACACTCTATAGTGATTGAATGTTTATAACGCTCTTTTTCAATAGGATTACGAAATTCTTAACACTGAACAAATGAGTGTTATAAACACTCAGAAGGCATGTTTTTTCTTTGCAGTATTGTTCACAGAGCACAACACGTGTTTTCCGATGTGTATATTGCATGCACATGCGCCAAATTAGCCGCCGCAACCCCCCCCCCTCCCCGCTACCCGCATGTCTATGTCAAAGCATATTGAAGCAGTCGAATGATTAATGCGAGAGCAATGAACGTTCAAAGTGTTGAATGATTTGTAACAAGTGCTTTTCCAGTACACATTCCAGGAATGCGGTGATGACACACGTAGACACTGGCCCGATTGGCATCAGATCTTTGGCAAAGGCGTTGATGTAAACACTCAACGTAAGGTTATACTTGGAAGAGCCTGCCGGTAAATTACTGCCAGTAATTACCAATATATTTAGTGAGGCTGACAATGTGCATGCAAAGAACCATCTTACAGAGCGATGTTATCTCATTTCTAAAGACAACGAACTTAGTACTAACAATGTTGTAAGGCGAACAAAAGTAACCTTTTGTAAACAAAAGTTCGAAAGTTACTGTACGGGATCAGGGAAAGCGTAAGAGGATTTGTTTTATTTCCTCCAAGGCTTCACAATTTCTGATCCACTAGTCTGCAAAACCGTTCGTTTGATGAGACGGAATTGTATGGATAAAACAAACCAGCAACAGATGTGAAGAGGTAAGCATATCGAAGGAAATGGCCAAAGAACGCACGGGTCCCGGTATCCATTAAAGGTGGCCAGAAACCGTGAATCCTAGGAGGCAATAAGCACAATTTCCTAATATAGTTGCCCCCCTCATAGAAGTTGCGGGTCGCTTATACACGCCATTCTGCTAACACAAAACAACGGTTTCTGGCCTATTTAATAAAATTTAGTTACCAACCGTTTTCGTTGTCAGGATGTGGATGGAGAAGGCGTAGCACACATAGCATCCGATGATGACGACGATCTCGACGAATCGGAGTACGGTAATCGCCAGTTGACCGTAGCTGTGCGGGTTGTTCCAGGTGTTGATGTGATAACTGGTATCGGAGAGCGAGGCCACCCAGAGCGGCTCGATCGCCTCCGTCGGTGCTATCGACATGTGAGAGAGGACGTGGATCCTAGGATCCTAGTAACTGCTGGACGGTAATCCTGAAAGAAAAACCAGTTATGAGAGTGTACGAAGGATGGGAATACCCTACTCCGCACGTACGCAAATGCATAGGTATTGTTAGCCGCTTTCTAAGCTTTTGAAGGTACTTTCTAGGGTAGTAAATTTGAATACATGACAACAGTTCAACATTTGTACAGTACGTGTTAGTAAGAATCGTAACAACAATGGGCAAGAACGGGACAAAAAAAATTTGTGGATACAATAGCCACAGGCGTAATCGTTACAAGAACATTGATGCATTTGACAATTTGGGCAGAAGGCCAAAACAGTTAAAGATTTTGCATCTCAATGATAAACAACTTAGCCAAGGGGTTACGATATTTAATAAGTGGTGGGAATCAGGTAACCACTGCTTCAAATCTTCCACGGCTTCTCGCAAAGCATCAAAAACGCCCGAGTCAACTCGGGATAGTCCTCTGGGTTCACAGGCTAGGGCGTCAGTCTCATCAAGAGTGGAGATAACGACCTCGTATAATAAACGGGCGTGACGTGAGGAAAAAGAAGAAACAAGAAGGTACCGCAGCAACACGACTTAAAGGAGGCCAGAAACCGTTGTTTTGTGTTAACAGAACTGTGTGTATAACAGACCCGCAACTTCTGTGAGGGGGGCAACTATATAAGGAAATGATGCATTTTGCATCCGAGGATTCACGGTTTTCGACCCCCTTTAAATATAATACTTAGCGTCAGTCGGAAATTTGTACGGAACAGGGCCAACTATTACAACAGTACCAACAACATTTTTAAAAAAACATGTTTCAATAATCTACTCATAAGCTAAACGAAGAAGATCCTAACAATAAGATAAGTTTAGTGTTCGTTAGAAGAACCTACATAGTAGGTCTTAATCCATGTTGTGAAAACAACATAGCTTCAGTGGGCTGCCAGGCAAACACGAGTTCTAGAACGACCCTTAGGAGTAAATTTTGTTCAAAATGAGTTACATTTTTGGAATCTACGCCCCAAATAACCCCCAGGGGCAAATTTTTAAGAAGTTAGCTT
>JACMIJ010001478.1:0-12306 GCA_014805365.1 Koerneria luziae
TGTGGAGCAGTTCCAGCATGCGCGACTCTCCCCCCCAATGCGACTTCCCCTTTTCTGCCAACTCTCTTTCCTGCATCGTCCAGCTGTTTGGCAAATATGATTGGCAATCTATGAGCAGTATTTTAAACTAACGAAAAGATCATGCAAACTGCATGCATCTTCTCCTGGATACGTTCACCTGCTCCTGCATGTCGCGTTGCTCATTGGAGAAATAAGGCAGATTTTGTGGTCAAAACGCGGGTCAAAACGCGAAAACAAGTCTCTGCGCGTAACAGAATGTTCAAAATTGTTTTGCAAAACGATATCGCTAATTGGAATCGCCTGGATAAAAACCCTCGGGCAAAGGATAACCTTTGGTTTTTTTGTCTAAAATTTCACAATGATCAGACACATGCAGCTTAGTGTACGAACTCTCTTCATTGGTACTATTCCTTGTTCAAAGTTTTCCTTTCCTAACAATAAGGATGGCGCCGTCTAGATAAGACAAGCAAATTAGCCCTCGGACAAATGACAATCAAATAAGCGAGCATTGTTTTAGTGTTCTTATTCAGGAGGTTATTTTGGCAACAAAATGAGTGAGCAACACTTATTGTTAGGAAAAAAGGTTTCTTCTCCCTGATTTCAATTACCATAATTTAGGTGCATATAAAGTGCAATGTGACATACAACATGTGACAAGATACGTTTATCAGTCTTGTGCAGTAACTGTAGCATATCGGTATGATGGACGAGTGGATCTCTCGGTGGCATTTTCTTTCTGTAAAAGAAGTATTGACTATAATAATTAACTAAAATCATTGACTAAAAGTATTGTTTTGAAAAGTAACTCAAACACAACACAGCAATTTTAGCACTCCCGTTTTCAGAGGTAGATTATAGCATAACCACTGAATTAACAAGAAAAAAATCGTTATGAAAACCCTGCAAAACACACTGCCGTGTGTTTGTTTTTGTCTTGATGAGGACTAATAAGAAGGAAAGCAAAAGCATATTGTTAACAAAAAAATGCGTACATTAACTCTTTGTCTGTTGAACAGTTTGACTGTTTGTCTCGTGTCATTCTCGAGTGGTCGTCAGCGCCAACCTCCCACCACTTTTGTGAATCGGCTCAACAACTTCTTCTGGTACTCAACTATTTCTTTAATTCTGGTCTGAAAAGCATCTTTTATTCAAATAGTTGAAATCAAGTTCTATCCACATTAGTCACTCTATCATCTTTTACTATCACCATCCAGCATTTTACTATCATCTAATTTTTGACAATTGGCGCATTACGATATTCACAACGTAATTATTATACATTGCAGCTACTGCTTTTACCAGTGGACAATACAGTAACCCCTCTTTCTACTTCTTACACTTAGTACAATAAGTATCGTTATTACAGACCTCATTAACGTGAAAGCTCTAACCAGCAAACCCGCTTAATTTAAAGAACCGACCTTCATGCAGCTCAGTTTTGACGGCCATTCCTTGGGCACATCCTGCTGTGTGCACAGTCGTCATTGCAACCGTAGTAGAGCACGTCCTGAACAAGAGATATATAATCGGCTCGGTTAATCGGTCAAGTGAACGATACCGGAACTTTTCACCAACATGTAGTATTATCAACCCTATTATCATCTTTGCCTAACTATCTGCAATACGCAATCAGTTCATTGTTTTTCACATTTGAGATCTTGCAGTCTTATTGTTGGCGTTGTGTGGACAAATGGACATGGTGCGCATGGTGCACTGTTCCCCTTCGTATTTCACCAACCCTTCGTCTTTTCTTGTTGAGCATGACGATGTACTGCGAACGTCGCTTCTGTCCAATTTCTTGTTTTGAAGAACGCTGAAAAGATTACTTTAAGCCATTCTACAAAAAATAGGAAATAATACTCAGCATTATTGGAGCTATGTGGTACTATCGACATATCTGACTCCGTTATGTACAAATACGAGACTGTTGTTGTAGAATAATATCCTACTGTTGTAGTGCTTAGTAAGACATAAATTTTGTAATAATATTCCAATTATTCGCATTCCTACGCCGATTCCCATCTGTTATCAACTGCGAACAATTTGAATACACTTACAAAATTGTCTCTGTTGGGGCAGTCGGATGTTTGTACATATTATATTATTAGTTTATTCACTTATCTAGTGTTGCTCAGTGCGATTTAATTCTACGAGCAAAGAAAATGCAGAAAAAGAGAAGTTCACGGGATAGTTCACTGGAAGCCAAGTTGTTTTTAAGTGTGGCAAGATATTGGCAAAGGTGCTTACGGTCCAGTTTTTTGTTGTGCATTACGGTCTGCATTATCCGAGGGTTCTTCGGCAGTCGATGACGATGTCGTCGTCATCCGATGCTTGTTGAGCATGACGAGTACTTGGACTCGCGAGGCGACGGTCTGAAATGAGGATAACTTTTGTACTAAGCCGCCAAGAACACGAACAGCTGAGATAAGAATTGCCTGACAATGAGTAAGGACCTTCGAGCAAAAGGTATTCTCGGCTATTCGTATATTGGGCGGCCTTTTGGACATTTGACATGGCTACGAATCCTTATTATCACATCCTAGCAATGAGATTTTGGACAATGTTAGTGACTTAGTGCTGAACAGTTCTACAAATATCCGGGACTAACCAAAAAAAACTGAACTGATCGATAAAGTTACTGGTTGAGGTGACTAATTTAGAGGTTACCTGATCTATTGGAATATCCTGATCTAATTGAACTAACCGCCGATTCCTAAGCAATTATTAACCAAGCTGTTACAGAAAACTTGTAGATGTTCCTCATTTATTCGAAAAACTTTGGATGCACAAACAGTAATACGAGAAAAGCATTGCATACTTACGGCTCTCTTTGAAGAAGATGACGATAAAGCGGTGCTGAATGACGTCTATGCCGAGATCCGTAGGAAGTGGTTAATGACGGACTCGTGAACGGCGTGTTCGACACAGCGTATGGATAGATCGGTCTCAGAATGATGTCTTGAAAAACACGACACATTATATTTCACAGACAATCCAAGAACCCCCCCCCCTCTTCTTCCTCTTATTGTTAGAGTATAATTGTAAGTCACATCCCCCTGCGCGCCGAAGGCGCGCAGGGATTTGTTTTGGTTCTTGTTTTTTTCCTGAAGTATATACTACATATAGTGAAGCTTATGTTTAAAGACAAGTGTCTCGTTTTTCTCAATGATATGGTTCCGTATTCAAAATAAGCATTGCTTTTAAAGGAAATACAGTGCATGTACAGTGGGCATATGAACAATTATATTATTTTAAATAACTATACAACAAGAAGTCCGTAGATCACACAATTCAAACGCAACTTTTGCAGTTACACTTAGTTAGCATAGCTTATTAGTTGGTTATACTGGTTGTTTTGAGTAACCAGCAGTGAAAACTTACAAGGCTGCTTCTAAAGAATATCGAAAGCTCGTCCCGGCTGGAGAGCTCGTCCTCTCGCCGCCATCTCCTGGCCCTCCATGAACTCGACTGAGAGAATCGAGTGAGATGTATTCGAATTCGTTATTATATGATTAGAAAACAATGGAGTATTGTGTTATAATCGAATTACACGTGCACTAAGATTTGCATATGTAGTGTGAGACGAATTGTAGACAATTGTAGCATATGAACTTTGAACTCACACTGTAATGGAACTTTTCCAAAAGAAAGAGTATGGGCTGCCCAGACAAGGGCTCTAGACCAAAGGCTGCCCATATAAACAACGTTTGTGTGCGTTTTTCAATAATTTTTTGGGTTCTTGTCCTTACAATTAGGGAACCCGGAGGCTCTGTTCAAACCTTCGGAATCTTGCTAATGACACTCCGAAACACTCACTTGAAAACTGAAAATGTTTGTGTAACATCCGATCTTGAGCCTTGCTAAAGCCCGTTTTGTTGTGTTCTTCTGATATTCTTATTGTTAGCCTTCATTGTATTATAGTAGTTTTTTTCTCATTATTCCGGAGTTTCTCATTATTCAGGAGCCTTACCGAGGTGATTCTGCATAGGATCTTATTGTTAGTGAGCAGTGCCATCGAACTCTCCTTCTGGGATAGCCCGCACGTCTTGAAAACGTTGCTAGCGAGTTCAGCTTTCAATGTTTCCCTGTCTGGGTTGATCGGCTTGATATGAGTCACTCTACCCAAATATTGCGAGTGGATAAGACGCCTCTTATGAGCGCTAGGTCTAACGTCTTTGTCACTCGAGTTTGACTTTTTTGACAACAATAGCCACATAGTCAGCAATGTGCACACTTAGCCATATGCAACTTCGTGCAAATTATGTAAATCAATCTAATGTATTGTTTCTTTGTTTACATAATCTAATAATATGCTAATCGTAAGCATGTTAGTGCTTCTCCATCACTTGGATTGGTGGAGGGCCAGGAGATGGCGGCTTCTTCGATCAGGACGAGTCAATGCATTGTGAACGAATCCCCCGCGGACATCGGATACTGACTCTATCAACACGGTTTCATCGTCATGCTCAACAGTATGGTCTACTCTTTCCTCGGGAACTACTTTTTTTCGGGAACGTGCCCTCCAGCGCTAAACAGTGTTTAAAACACTCAAATTTTGAGGCTTTTTTCTGTGTGGGCATGCATCGCGTGTTTGGGGCAGCTAATTTTGTGCTAAGTAGTACATATTCCAATAATAGTAACACTATACGGGAAAGTTGATGCGTATGTAAAGTGTGAGCTAGGCTAAATAATGGTGAGATTCAGACTAGCGCTATGGTGAGAGCAACTCGTGCAAGCAAAGCAAGGCTAGCAAAAAAGGGAACTATTGCAACTCATGCAATAGGTCCCTTTTTTGCATGAAAGGAGTTTCGAAAGCACTATTTAGATGTGGTAGAAATGTGTGTATTTATAAGAGACCACTTTTGTAGGGAGGTGATTAACTACATAAGGAAATGGTCATTTTTGCCTCTGGGGATTCAGTGTTTCCCGCCAACTTCAAAGTAACTTTTATTTACAAACCAAATTCATCGAATAAGCAGCTTTATATGTTATGGGTTTTTTCGGGTGGACCTATATTTGCCCCAACTGTTGTTATCTCCACTAAAGGTTTTTCTCGGGTTTTGTATCGTACCTTCCAGAGGCTATGGTCTCCAGAGTGTACTGGAAATTTCAGCCTTTTTGAAGCCAAACTGGAGCGGTTGGCGCAAACGGGATTCACCCGTTATTATATCATTTAACACTAAAGAGAATGTATTTTTACAATTAGTGATACATTAGCGAATTGAAGAAAGGGAAAAGAACGATCAACTAACTATGAAGAAAGAAACCAGTTCACCCTATAAGCATCATTTCTGTTATGTGTTCTTTTTAGGACACTTTTCCCCAAACGGGAAGTGATCTCACTGTTCGCGAGAAACACGGATCTATACTCACCGAACTGTCCGAAGAACGGATCGATTTTGTGAGTTACAAACTTTGTAAAATATTATGTTACATTTAGTTAAGCTTGCGACTACAACAAAATGTTCGTGTACAAAGCAACCATAAAACAATGGCACATTCTTGCTTCATATGTTCCACAAGGCAAGTACAGCTGACAACAAGCCTATTATTGTTCTACTATCTAGTTCGTTTTTGAAATATAAGAGAGCAACTGTGATATTGATTGAACTTCGCTTGCAAACTAACATAGTGTGAACGAAACACAACACTTGTTGCTAATTAATTTGGATCGGTGTGAGAAAAAAAAACGACAATCTAGTTTATCTTAAATTTGAAGGACTCGGGGTTATTTCAATATAAATAAACGTCTATTCCGTATGACTTTCCTCATAGTTCCCTTTTGTGGACTTGGAAACTCTGGTGGACAGTGATTTTGCTTGTACTAGTACTAGTACTTACAATCTTGAAATTGTTTACACATAGGCAATCTAACTTGTATCTATAATACATATGTTACATCGATGAAAATAGAAATTGGTTTGCAGAAGAACCTGAAATTTGCATCGGAAGATAACCGTCTTCATCTACAACGAGTGAGTTATTCATCTCTTTCGAAAGATTGTAGAATCCTGGTGCGTACGCAACGCGCCACGATGCGCTGCGTGTACAACGATCCCGTTTCAGGAACTACTACTCACACAAAAACTTGTACTTGGACTGACCGTTATGAAAAACGTGTTGGAGACCAAAAGGACTCACCGAAAATGGAATGGCTAGCGAATAATTGCGAGATATTGGTGCGTTCGCTACTCTCAGCATCGAATCAGAATACATTGTTAGGAAGTACTAATTGTAAGATAGGTCAGTGTACACAATTACCGTAGTCACGTGTACCGTATGACTTTTTAAAAGTTTTTTTTATTACTTTATTATTATTTTTCCATTCCAACGGTGTCCCAGGGTTCTTATTATTGATTCTTATTCTTGGCGTCGCCATAGATACATTTCATGAACTATTTCCACACTTCTGTGTTCCAGACCGTTCTCGACTCGTCCGATCACATCGCTAAGTGCTTTGTCATGCATGTTGTTCGCCTCGAAGATGTTGCTGGAAAAAACTCACCATTTGATATCCATTCTGTGCTTTTTGATACGAAATTGAACTGTGAGTTTGATTATGTTCTTGTTAATTTTTTGAGAGTAGCTTACAATTTGCAATCTGACAGATATGCATTTAAGTTACATAAATTCTTAATGATAATAATGTAAATAACAGATTTTTGAAAATATAATAAAGCTAAAGTTACGATTTTGAAGTTTCGCAGTGATAGTTACAGTTAAACGTGGTGAACTTATTACAAGTATATACAAGTATTACAAATAGTTGTGATGACTTACAAGTATAAAATATGTATATATTTCAGCGTTCTTCAACAAAACTGAATTGGAATTGAACTCGTCCGCTGCATTCGTCATGCTCAACAAAAGGAAAAAAGCTAGTATGTTGTGAAGGCTGTCTAATAGAGCAGATATAATGAACCTAACAATAAGATACATGTGGGCTTAGCATAACCATGCAGTCAAGCTTTTGGAGTAGGGCTAATGAAGTCGGCCGCAGTAGTAAGCTCCTCTGTTTCCAGTGACCACTGACTCACTGCAAAAAGTTACTGGAAAGCTTACAGTAAACAGGAGCTTACTACAGTGGTAGGGCGGTAGGCCACGCCCCCTCTATCCAGTAGATGCAGACCCAATTTATTTTTGATGTATATGACAGCTTTTGCAGATGAAGCTGTTTGCGAAGTGTCCAAATGTATTTCTACAAGGGGCCACCGTTGTTCTTCATCTTATAAATGAAGCACCAATCATCACCGACCACAAACCAGCTCGCTCAGTTCACATCAGAAGAAAACGTGAGTCTACTTCCGCTGATGAGGGGAGGGGCAAGGGGCGTGGCCTCCAGCTCTGACTGGACCGCTCACACTCTTCCCCACTTTTTGTCTGGTATATCAGGGCGGATCGCCACGCTTCCTTCCCTCCCCCCACAGTGGAAGTTTCATAGAACCGAAAACGTATGCGTGTTCAAGCAATCATTTTCCGTTTATCGCAATTTTGATAAGTCTTCGAGACAACAAACCCGGACTCTAATTCATATTTGGTGGAGCAGGCGTGGCTTATTGTTAGGTCCGCTGGTTAATCAGTGGAGGATGGGAAGCGTGTGGCTTAACAAAAAAACAAAAAAACCACGCCCTGACCACCAAATGTAAACTAGACTTCAATCCCGGAATGTGTACTTGTTCTTTATCAAGTAACTGTACTAGCCGTATGCTTTTTCTTCTTACAAGTAGTAGTGTTGTGGATGTAGAAAAGATTTTAACGGTGATTTTAACGGTCTTTTCAGCGTTCTAGACAACGCTGAGCAGAACGGAATCGACTGCCTTTTACTTTGTCATGCTCAACAGGACAAGCGACTTGGGTATGCACTATGTTTTGAGTGTTTGAAACACTTATGAAACGAATATCACATGCTATTTCTGCTCTTACAATTAGAACATACTTACATTCCTAATCAGTAACTTAAATATTATACAAATATTTATAATTAATATATATTTTAAGGGAAGAACATTAGATGCGGTCATGACGGTTCTCTTCTCTCCAGACGAATATGGGACGTTTTGTCTAACAAGAAGTCTTTCCCACATACATAAGCAAAATAGCCATAAATTACAGAAACTTTAACATTGTTTTTATGGTTACCGTATAACAACCAACTTCAAATCAACAATTCCTACTTCCTGACACCTTTTATTATTAGTGCTAGCCATTCATTCCCTTCTCAACAATAGTAAGTGTATAAAACGTTCACTGTCATGGACTAATCTAGGCGTCCTGTTTCATTTCTTAATTGTTTTGTTTATTATTTTTTTCGTTTATGTGTTATGTTTTGTGTGCATCGTTGCATTAATTATGTGTAACTCTTTGAATAAACATTATTGTTCATCTGTTGTCCGCCAACTGAAAGAAATTATTCTAATGATAAGGAGAGTTTACACGAATGCAATAAAGATAGCAGAATTATACAATAAATGAATAGAATACAAGTCACGTAAAAACAAGGATAAATATAATACATGTACATAAAGAAAGAACACAATACAATGTAAAGGAGGAGTGTAGTCGTTTTTTGTTTGGAAGACATTCGCATGGTGTCTGGGATTCGATATCGGTCGAATTATTATCTCGGAGCAATAAGGGATTCTTGTTCACTCTGGCTTTTTTTGTTATTTGACAATCTATTATACAAAGGTATTATTGGGGGGTATTATTCAAAGGTATTATTCTACAAAAACCCAACCATGAAAAAATACATTTACTTTAAGTTTTGTTACACGTTGCAATCGACAAGTTGATTGACTGGGGCATTCGTTCGGTTTCGTTCCCCGGATGCTCCTCACACTCGTACTCGTCAACCTCGTCATCTTTATCCTACTCTGGACTTTCTATCTCCATAAACAAACTTTGAAATCAAGAAATGATCTACTACGGTCAGTTTATCTTATTGTTAGTTTCTTGCATAATACATTATTCCTATTGTTAGGTTGGAGTTCTTCGTGCATTGCTCATTGAATGGAACATGTAAGACAAAGAAAAATTTTCACATTCGATGTCGCCAAAAGCCTATGTCAGACGCTAACAACAAATCAATTTCGGTTCTGCACTGCTTTGTGCATGAAAAGCCGCAATTTTATTTCTTACAATTAGTGAACTTACCAAAAAGACTTGTTTGGATCGTCGTATTTGCGGTCACAGCAGTCTTAGTGTTTCATTATTGTCGGTGTATGTATCTCGTTTGCACATAAACACAAATGAGCATGATGAGCAAACAAAAACATGCAAATTTTGAACTGGCAAGCTAGGAATCGCTTCAAACGCTATGAGCTTTTAAGGGCGCCGCCCAATATAAGAACCGTTTGGATAAGAACCCTAGAACAATGCTCGAAAATTTGATTATCCTTTGTTCGAGGGTTCTTATTCAGGCGGTTCTTATTCTCGCCCTTTTAACCTCTTGCCAAATATTGAGTGTTATTTCAGCCTATTGACATCGCCTATTTCGGATAACATTGCAACTAATCGACTTACTCCGCCCCCTCGACGATACTCACCCGTCCTCCACAAAGTTATCACTGGCAATCAATGGCCACTAGAAGAAGCGGAAGCACTGGATAACGAAATCACGTCCGTTTACAATATTATTACTCTTACTGTAATTACACAGCATGTTGCTTCCACTGGTCTGCTGTGCCTGATTTGCATACAAAACCAAAAGATTTCTCTGCTGTACAATACATCGGCCATTGTATGAACACATCTTATTGTTAGGTTTTTTATCCAATTTGTCAAAGCATTCACAATTTAAAGATTTATTATATTATTTATGTCAATAAGAGTTATTACTAGCTACGGTAATCTTTGGTGAATAGAATTCACTCTTACAGTCGTTACTTCTCCAACTCGCCTACGAACAACGATCATTTCTGTTACGTTCTCTGCGATCCGCGGAAATTACTAGTCGATACGGACAATGTCACCCTGCGTACGTTTTTTTCTACTGTTCAGTCGAAACTTAACTTGTTTTTTAAGCTTACAAAGAAAGTACAGTTTGTCAAAGTGGAGATTGTTTGTACCGATTATATATGGCGTAAAGGAGCTTACACTGACGATATAAGTTTTCCGTTTTGGCGCCATCGGGCGCTGCGCGGCGCCAAAAACAAGACATCAAATTCTTTCAGGTGCCTTTGTGGACTCCATTTTCTACGTCGGCAAGGGTTCTTGTGTTCGCCAATTCAAGCATCTACAAGAAGCTCGCGCTGCTCTCAAGAACAAAGAGAAGGTTAGTTGTGAAAGGCGATCAATACAAAAGTTCTCCTTCCCCCATGTCCTATTAGCGTATTTGACTTATGACCAAATGCTTTGGATATGTGAATAACGAATAAAGAAAAAGAATACTGCGTGCTAATTTCAACGATTCCCATAGCGCAGAATACTAGTTTGTCTATTGTAAGTACTTGTTGGCATGATACTTATTGTTAGCCTACTAGATTAGCTTAGTGTAGTTACTTTGTTGTTAGCTTACTTACAGTGGATATTTAGCCATGTTCGGCGAAATCCTCCCAAATCCATGAGATCTGGCAGTCCGGGCAGGAGGTGATCGTGCTCAAGGTGTGCAAGCATCTCGCAGAGGATGAAGCGTACACACGAGAAGCGTGCCTCATTTCGACTATTGGTAAGGCGGTCATTTATTAAAATATTAAAGTGTATTTATTAGTATAAGTGTTAAGGTAAGTAATTAGTATGATGTCAAATCTCATCAAAAGGCAAAGTCCCGTTTTCAAGACATTTCGCCTTGCGGGTAGTCCTGAGAAAGCCAGGACGTTGTCGAATTCATCATTTTCCGGCATGTTGAATGGGCCCAATTCTGAAAATGGACAGGTTTTCGTATCCATTAACTTGCCCATTTTCAGACCCACCATTGTAAGTATAAAAATAGGCAAGTTCATGGCATATGAAAACTTGCCCATCCGAAATACCGGAGTCAATCATAACGAAAGCTTGTTTCGCACTCTCCACTACCATCAAGTCCATGTTATCATCTCAGTTTATAGCAGGGCACGCATCCCATAACAAAAGTAAAGCAATTCTTCCATATCCAGGCGTTTAGCCTGCTGTGGGTCCTAACAATAAGATTCAAATATAGAGCAACGCTTGAGCTATAGAGTTTCATCTAACCTCATATCTAGAACGTGCTAGTGTCATCAATTATCAAGGTATACTACCACACAAATATACCACCCTACTACCATATTCAGGCCTCTCATCTCTGACGAATGAGCGCGGCGGAAGGATGCCGTTCGTTCCCGGTCGGCAATGGTCTCCGCCACAACGAACAGCCGTTGGCACTCTTCAACTCATTCGATCTTTCGAAAATATTCGTAGTCGTGGCACGGAAAACCTCGTCAGACAAGCCAATGCCATCCAAAACACACAGCCAGCATAAAGGGTGCAAACATTAAGCTTATTGATACAGTGATGTGATTAGTGATATTGAGAAAATCGGCGAGCGGTGGATTGCCGAAACCTTGGCGCACTAGAAAATGGTCATACACATGAAAATATCCAAATCATTCGGTTTCAAAATGTGCGCTAACGTGTTGTACATTGTTAGCCAAGCTCTTGGATCTAGAAACTGGATCATGAAATTGTAAGATCATTTTAGAAACCCCAATTCCAATAGGTTTAATGAAGCTAAAAAATTACGGATATTTTATTACCGGATATTTCGTAACTGTCGCGGTAGAAACACCCCTCCCCCCACCAAGATTTCCTTGAGTTTGAAACCTCCCAGGTTTTTGCTTACTAATGGGAAAGCTATATCAAACAACTGAACCCGGTATGCTCACACAATTAGTAATGAAAACTGATTGAGAAGCTACAACTGATGCATTGTTGCCCTCTTACGATCCAGTATGGTCAGTGTAACGGGTGAGATTCTTAAAAAGTCGAAGAGAATATTTCATTTCTTAGATTGAATTACAGTACCCATCAAGAACATGGTTGGATGTTGTGCTATCGAAATGCTTTGTGCATTGTGAGAGAGCGGCGCATGTCCGGAAAAGAGCCTGCAGTTTGTAGTTTGTGCCGGTTTGTAGTTGTCGATGGGGCAGGCAATTCGCGCCAAAAAAGCGGTATAAAAGGAGCTCGGTCTCCCGCTTCCAGTCAGTGTTCTTCCTTCTCACGTGTGCGGGCGGTGCTCTCCTCGTCGTCTTCCTCGTCGTTCCCTCATCGTCCCCTCATCGTCCCCTCATCGTCCCCTCGTCGTCCCCTCTTCGTCCCCTCGTCGTCCCC